>JAWPHD010000717.1:377500-409677 GCA_037043455.1 Cyrtodaria siliqua | reverse complement strand
CAAAACAAATCCACCATCATATATGGTCTAACGTGTGCTAAAATGATGTAAAACACCATTCAAACAAACAAACAAAACACATAAAGTGAAAACGTGGTTGTTATGCACACTTTTATTCCCGTTTAAATTGGTAATTTTGTGAGTTCTTGTTCTGAAATCTTTTATATAAAAAGAGAAAGGTAACGGCAAAACGTTTCCCCCTTCCCATACTCATACATCATGCAAACTTATCGGAACGTACATCATTTAACGTTACACAGGACTCGTGCTTGACTTTTATACCTACTTCCTATATTCTTATAGCATTACATAGTTCGCAATGTATGTCCTGTGATAATGTTATACTATATAAAATTATTAGTCTAGATCTTAAAACTGTTTCAAATGCTTTTTTGAGTATATAAAAGTCAAATCCCAGAGTGGCTGTGATTTATTTTACCTATATATTAACCATGATTTTGGAACTGCTGCAGTGTTCAATACTAACAGGAAAGAAAGTAAAATGTATGGTTTACATGTAAATGCGATTTAATATGTTTTCTATGCCACCTGCATTTTTTGTCCACATGACGCTTTTTGTCCTCACAAATGTATGCCCTTTTGCCATACATGCGGACAAAAGACGGCAAACAAAAAGTGCCGTACGGACAATAAGCTTCATCTGTGCGGAAAAAAGCGACGTGCGGACAAAAACACCAATTTAAAGGGAAAAAATGAGAATAAAAATCAACAAAATAAAAAATAATAATAAAAGCGGAAATAAAATACCGTGCGGACAAAAAACGCCGTCACATGGAAAACTTCGAGAAACCGGACACGCGTATAAATTGCATTTCACCGGATGCAATTGATTTCACTTGACTTTTGCTCTTTTCCTAAAAGCAAATGCTGACACGACGTCATGGCGAGATCAACATGCAGTGCGACTCGTTGCTGGCGGAGATAGAAAGCAAACGTAGCTTCTTTCTGGCTGACCTAGATTACGAGGAGAGGATACATCAGAGCAGCATGGAAGACAACGTAAAGACCCTGGAAAAGGTACTGGGGTCGTCACGTGGTCTCCACGGATACGTTAACGATATTCTGTCATCAGAAAAGGCGCCGTTTTTAGAGGTAATAATTGCCCGTAATTGTTAGTAATTTCAGGTTAATGTATTTCAAATTAAAAACTGGTTGGTGTTGTAAAACATGAAAATCTACTATTGCTTTGTTCGATACTCGGTTATTACAAGTGTGGTATAAATGGTTCTTCGGAGTTAACGACGTTGCATTGTAAACTTTCTCGCCTCTCACTGCTGCGGGCTCGAATTCCACTGGAAGCTCTACTTGTAAGTGAGAAAGTGTCGATTCTTATACGGAAGGCGGAAGGTATACAGTACTTGTTCAACAGAGGAATAAGTGGGTGGTCTGCCTTAACCACAAAAAAATCGACCATCATACATAACCTAAAATGTGATAAAAAATGACGTCAAACATCGAACAAAACAAATAAAATCTTGCATTCCGAGTTGGACTTGATGATCACCCCTTTCATAGTACGTTTGAAAAAACAGAGTTATGACTGTTGAACTGGTTTTTTCCATCACAAAGATGTAAAACTTTGTTGATCAATCCATAGTATAGTTTATAATGCTTGGAACTCGAAACTATGGTGTTCGCTTTGCACAGATGTTTAATTGATTAACTGTGTGTACATAGTATCTTTGTTTCTTACAGATTGCCAGCACATTGAACGAAAGGTATATTATGAAACTTTCTATTTTCTTAAAATGAGACAAAGGCCGTTGCTGATAATGCATTAGTGTACAATTATACCTGCATAAGGCACCACCTCTATAAAGAGACCACCTCTATAAAGAGACTACCTGTATAAAGAGACCACCTCTATAAAGACTACCTCTATAAAGAGACTACCTCTATAAAGAGACCGCCTCTATAAAGACTATGTCTATAAAGAGACCACCTCTGTAAAGAGACCACCTCTATAAAGAGACCACCTCTATAAAGAGACCACCTCTGTAAAGAGACCACCTCTATAAAGAGACCACATCTATAAAGAGACCACCTCTATAAACAGACCACCTCTATATAGACTACCTCTATAAACAGACCACCTCTATAAAGAGACCACCTCTATATAGACTACCTCTATAAAGAGACCACCTCTATAAAGACTACCTCTATAAAGAGACCACCTCTATAAAAAGACCACCTCTTTAAAGAGACCACTTATATAAAGAGACCACCTCTATAAAGACTACCTCTATAAAGATACCACATCTATAAAGAGACCACCTCTATAAAGAGACTACATCTATAGAGACTACATCTATAAAGACTACATCTATAAAGAGACCATCTCTATAAAGAGACCACCTCTGTAAAGAGACCACCTCTATAAAGAGACCACCTCTATAAAGAGACCACCTCTGTAAAGAGACTACTTCTTCTGTAAAGAGACCAGCCCTGTAAAGAGATCAATTCTATAAAGAGACCACCTCAGTAAAGAGACCACCTATATAGAGACCACCCTGTAACGAGATCACCTCTATAAAGAGACGACCTCTATAAAGAGACCACCTCTATAGAGACTACCTCTGTAAATATACCACCTCTATAAAGAGACCACCTCTATAGAGACTACCTCTGTAAAGAGACCACTTCTATACAGAGACCACCTCTATAAAGAGACCACCTCTATAGAGACTACCTCTGTAAAGTGACCACCTCTTTAGAGACTACTTCTTCTGTAAAGAGACCAGCCCTGTAAAGAGATCAACTCTATAAAGAGACCACCTATATCAAGAGACCACCCTGTCAAGAGACCACCTAAATAAAGAGACCCCTCTATAAAGAGACCACCTCTAAACAGAGACCACCCCGATAAAGTGACCACCTCTATACAAAGACCATCTCTGTAGAGACCACATCTATACGGAGACCACCTCTATAAAGAGAGTAAATCTATAGAGGCCAAATTTATAAAGAGACCACCCCTATAAAGAGACTATCTCTGTAGAGACTATCACTTCACCGCGATCAAAGTGCATTTTTGAAAGTTAACATGTTCATAATGTTGAACGGTATCCCCTTGGCAGGCGGGGTTGGCAGACGGGGTAGAGTAGATTATGAACAGATAAAATCGCTTAACAATGACACAGGGTCTTATGAATCTCAAATTGTTCTGTTACCCAAAAATATATATTTTAAAACAATGATTGTAGACTATTTACTAACCTAGATAGTAAAGTATTGTACGTACGCGGTTTGATCTAGAATGTTCCCACCAAAGCAATAACTAATATATGTCGTATGTTGTAGGATAATTAAAGCGACAGTTGACTGTGAGAGCGCTGGGTCTACCCTACCAGTAGACACGTCTGAAGTCCTGCATAACAAGGTTGTAGACTGTAGAAGAGAAAAGGTCATTCTGAGAGAGCTGCAATATCTCTGTCGTAAGTATTTGTATTTTTTCAGTTACAGTAAAACCGAATGTCACAGGGGTGAGGTATACAGGACTAGTTCTACCCAGGAAGACATGGGATGGTCTGCCTCAGCCACAAGAAGAAATCGACCGTCCTAATTATATGATCTAACATGTGCTGAAAATGACCTAAAACATTAATTTGCCTTCTCTGTTCTATATGTATTGTCATCAACTTGCGTTAATTTATTGCTCTCTGGCGGCCTAAGAATCAATGTTTGTTATTATGTACTGGTCTTTTGGGATCATCGATCCCTTTTAGTGTGGCTTTAAAGTCTAATACCCATTAATGCGGTGCTAGTGGCGTGATAGATATGGCTTCTTATACCTCTCATTAACAGCTTCTGCTACTTTTATCTCTTGTTTGTTGTTAGCACTGCTTCCGACGGATCACAATTTTGCATTTATTGCATGAATAGAATAGAATAGAATATAATAGCATATCTTTTATTTCCAATAATGGGCCATCACTGACATAGTAATCACATAATAATTTGGATATATATGAGGTTATAAAATAACAAAAGCTTAATTCTGATTATACAACACAATTAACATAAGTAAACATCTAATTAGATAAGGCATAAAACAACAATAACAGTTTATCAATTTAAGAACTTCAATAGGTTCTTACAGCTACATTTCTATTAAGCAGTTAAGTGCACATTATATTTATGAAAAATCCATGATTTATAACACTAACATGACAGACATGTTTTGTTACTTATATTACAGTTCAAATGATTAAAAATCTCATGGTATAATAACATGTGTATATAAACCCTGCTGTTCTATTGATTATATATTCATCTTCGTTACTTAACAAGAAAGCAAACGCATGTGTAGGCGATACAATATTCAAAGCAGAACTTAGTGTACTGATATTAAAAGGAGTATTATAGAAGAATTGGATAGCGATGTTTACATTCGACTTGTTGCATCACATTTTTCAAATTACAAGGACTCTCGTTTTTTACTGCACATGAATAACCCTTTTGTTTCTATAATAATTAATGAGACGCATTTGTCTTGGAGGAAAAACAACAGAGTTTTTTTACTGCGATCCCGACAGTTGTTCTACAAGTTGAAAGTTTTACAAACTAATAGTAACTAAATTTAATTTGATTGTCTTTTAGCTCCGTCCACTCCCATCGTTGACGTTACACGATGCTCCAGAAGTGAGAACGCAGTGGTTCTTACTCTGTGTCCACCAAACAATGTTCACGAGGTGGTAGACCAGTATGAAGTCCATTTCTGCTCAGAAGAACAGAAAAATATCCAGCTAGAGGTACATAATTACGTTTTTTATGGAAGCCAAAGAAGCTCATTCTTTGCAGTACCCGTTTATAAGTTGATACCATATAAATATATCGCCAAAAATAAATCGGATTCAAAATTAGAGCTGTACTGGTCTATTAAAATCTTCTACCGCCCTCACTTCACCCACCCACACCCATCCCGCCACCCCAAACCCACGTATTTTCTTAGAACCTTAGTATTAACACTGGAAACTGTAAGAAAATAACGTTATTCAAAAAATCGTTATAATTATGAATTGAAACGAAATTGTTCACAAGCACCATTTATCGAGATTTGTCTTTATATTTTTGATATTTAAAATTTTGTTTTCACGTTTTTTAAATTGGAATGATTTATACTTAATAGGAGACTTTGATTGTGAAGAATTCCGTAGAAGATAACTGCTCCTCGAAGATTTCCGTCAATTCGTCCGGAATACTAGTATTGTTGATCGAAAATCTGTGTCGGTCTACGACCTACTATTTCTGCCTCAGCGCCGCCAACGCCGCCGGCAAGTCTGCAAGTTCAGAAGTGGTACAGTGCACCACACTGCCCCATGATGATAATGTTATTCCAGGTATACTGTACTGTTTGTCATTCTCGGTGTTATTTCGGGTATATTGTACTGTTTGTCATTCTCCGTGTGTTATTCCGGGTATATTGTACTGTTTGTATTCTCGGTGTGTTATTCCATGTATATTGTACTGTTTGTTATTCTCCGTGTGTTATTTCGGGTATATTGTACTGTTTGTATTCTCGGTGTGTTATTCCAGGTATATTGTACTGTTTGTCATTCTCGGTGTTATTCCGGGTATATTGTACTGTTTGTCATTCTCCGTGTGTTAATACGGTATATTGTACTGTTTGTATTCTCGGTGTGTTATTCCAGGTATATCGTACTGTTTGTCATTCTCGGTGTTATTCCGGGTATATTGTACTGTTTGTCATTCTCCGTGTGTTATTCCGGGTATATTGTACTGTTTGTATTCTCGGTGTGTTATTCCAGGTATATCGTACTGTTTGTCATTATCGGTGTTATTCCGGGTATATTGTACTGTTTTTCATTCTCCGTGTGTTATTCCGGGTATATTGTACTGTTTATTATTCCCCGTGTGTTATACCGGGTGTATTGTACTGTTTGTCAATCTCGGTGTGTTATTCCAGGTATATCGTACTGTTTGTCATTCTCGGTGTTATTCCGGATATATTGTACTGTTTGTCATTCTCCGTGTATTATTCCGGGTATATTGTACTGTTTGTTATTCCCCGTGAGTTATTCCGGGTATATTGTACTGTTTGTCATTATCGGTGTGTTATTCCGGGTATATTGTACTGTTTGTCATTCTCGGTGTGTTATTCCAGGTATATTGTACTGTTTGTCATTCTCCGTGTGTTATTCCAGGTATATTGTACTGTTTGTCATTCTCGGTGTTATTCTGGGTATATTGTACTGTTTGTCATTCTCGGTGTGTTATTCCAGGTATATTGTACTGTTTGTCATACTCGGTGTTATTCTGGGTATATTGTACTGTTTGTCATTATCGGTGTGTTATTCCAGGCATATTGTACTGTTTATTATTCTCTGTGTTATTCTGAGTATATTGTACTGTTTGTCATTCTCGGTGTGTTATTCCGGGTATATTGTACTGTTTGTCATTCTCGGTGTGTTATTCCAGGTATATTGTACTGTTTGTCATTCTCGGTGTGTTATTCCAGGTATATTGTACTGTTTATTATTCTCGGTGTTATTCTGGGTATATTGTACTGTTTGTCATTCTCCGTGTGTTATTCCAGGTATATTGTACTGTTTATTTTTCTCGGTGTTATTATGGGTATATTGTACTGTTTGTCATTCTCGGTGTGTTATTCAGAGGTATATTGTACTGTTTGTCATTCTCGGTGTGTTATTCTCCGTGTGTTATTCCAGGTATATTGTAAAGTTTTGCCATTCTCGATGCGTTATTCCCGGTATATTGTACTGTTTGTCATTCTCGATTTGTTTCCGGATATATTTTACTATTTGTTTGTCATTCTCGGAGATCTTTTATAATGTACTTAATCAGTTATATAAAATTACTTCATAAACTCGATATTTGATTTCTTTTTTCAGTCGACATGACAAAATAAACATTTTGTCATTTTAGTTTACACCCTTGGATATTAGTACTAATATTTAGTGTACATATGTTTAAAATATACGGATTGTGATATATTTTACAGCACGTATACTTATTACATTATCATGCCTTTACTCTTTAAAACATACTGTTTGGGGCGATTGTTTCAGAATTATTTTTATTTTTTTGAAATCGATTGAGAAATAAGTATTTTACAGCCAAAATAGTTTTTGATAGGGCATTTGTCATGTAAACTCCTTATGGATGGGGAAAAACGAAAATCTGAAAAATAAAATCAGATATTTCGCTATTAAACATTCAGGGTGTCTTAAATTAGATTTATGCTACATTTAAACTAATCATTTTTGGAAATATTCTTATGAAAAAAATTAATTTATATAGGAAAATACGACTATGAAAATGCCCTATTAAATATAACGTTTGCATGTGAAATTCTTGTTGCTTAACCGATCTCAAAAAATAAGGTATGTCTATTTACCAGTAATGTCCGTTTTACTGATATATAACTTGTTTAAGTTCTAATTATATTGTGTCTAAAATTTCAAAAACATTTGGCAGAAGCAAGAGCCCTAACCAATAACTGCATCACGAATTTTCGTGGAAATTGACTTTACACATTACACTCGGTAATATTAGTATTTCTCGCATATTGTGGCTAATTAGTAGGAAGTTGAGTATTTAACCCTTAGCTATGAATGTATAATGGACTGTCCTTTCTTTAAATTTAGACCATTCCATTTATGTTACAAAGGGGTGTTTTATATGAATGGACGGACATTGTAAACTCTGATTAGCCTGCGAGTTATTACAAAACCTTTGGGTCCATTGTAAACCCATATCGGTGGACGCAAAAGCTATTGTAGTCGCTCTTATCATGCTAAGCGTTAAACACACATTCGAGTTATTGTGTTTGTTCTTCTTTCAAGATGTTCCTGTATGCTGTTTCAAGTTTAAATAACGTTGCACTTCCATTACAGTACCCAGTATTATCGAGCGACTCTGCAAGCGGTTCACCTCCTCCATCCAAATCTTCTCGTCCAGTCCCTTAGACGTCGCCTCGGAGCAGAAAATATCTCATTTCCTGCTGTACCGCCAGGCGTCCCAGAACCGCGTCTGGAAGTGCGTGTCCATGTACGGACGGGAGGAGCACCGCGTATTCGGGCTCGATGCCGGCACGGAGTACGAGTACGTCATACTGGCGTACAACCTCAGGGGCGAGTGTCAGATCTCAAATAAAGTGGTCATGGAAACGGAGGCCTCGGCTAGCTACTGAAATGTGTTCATAGGTGCAGTGTCATACAGTTGATTATTGTACTGCCATTCTACGGAAGTTGGGGGTGTTATAATGGCCCTTAAAGAGATACTATCTTTGAAGTATTTATCTAGCATTAAAATTACAACCACGATTTAAAAAATTATGGTCATTTAGTTTAAACTTATTTATTTTACATCGATTGTAACGAAAGCTCTATGAACTTATTTGAATCACTCTCGATGTCTTCCTGGGATTAAACCAGTACTAAGCAATACAGATAAAGTGTCTTGCTCAGGGACACGACGCATATGGCAATGGCGGGAATCGAACCCACGACTTTCGGATCAGGGGTCCAACGCTCTACCACTAGACCACAGCGCTCCACAAATTTCGACCTTAAAATCGGCGAAACTGAGTTTCGTTATTTTATCATAGGTTTAAATATGTTATTATAGTAAACTTACCATCAATAATAAATATTATGCAAACTAATTTCCTTTGAACTATTCACATAAGTATTCATAAAGATTTGTAAATACTCAAATACTCAACTTATGTTGATGAACTAACGGATCGCCGCGAGTTTTAAAAAACAACAACAAGATTGCCATATGTCACTTTAACCTCAATCTATGAAACGAGTTTCCCAGCTTCCATACCGGTTGTAAACGGAAACTAGTTACTCATACACTGACTCTGTAGGGCGAATTCGTTAATGGCATTAATAGCTCAGGTATCTGATAGCCTTTTGGCCTGCTAGCTCCTCTTGGCACGAGCTGATATTTGGAATCCATCGCCATCGCTGAGACTTCCGGAGCCTTTTTTAGTGTTGATTCTTACGGAAGGCGGGAGATATACAGTTTTGGTTCTACCGAGGAATACTTTGTTGGTCTGCCTCCACCATAAAAAAATCGACCGTCATACATAGCCTAAATTGTGCTGACAAATTAAGTTAACCATCAAACAAACAAAACTTCCCTATATGTCTGTCACCAACGTGTTCAACGTTTACAATGTCTCTGACTTAGCTGGCAAATGTGTTGTTAATACTGTGATTTAAGTAATTTTAGTTATTACTTGTGCAAGGACTGCAAATTTAATAACTCCTCAAAGAGTTCTCATATGAGTCGTGGCACGTCGTTGCATTTGCTATATTGGCACGTCGTGACACGTGCTAATTACAGTTTTAAAAGTATTGTGTTGCGGAATTGTTTTAAATTCTGTATAACAGTTGTTTTGACATATCAAAAAAGAATCTTATGTATCAAACAATGAAACATATTTTTATTTATCTGTAGAGACGATGTTTAACAGATTGGCTGTTCCTATATGGTGATAGTTTTTAATTTAAATGAGGAAAAAATGGCGAAATCGCGCTTTATATATTAGCCAGTTTATTTCGACATTCATGTTTTTTTGATAGCTGTTTACTTGTCTTTGTAACTTGTCCATGTTTGCTAGTCATGCGAATTGTTGTATTATATCTAATTACTAGAGTATATAACTATGATAAAATGGTTAAAGTAGTTTTTTGTTATATATATATATATATATATATTGGTTCATGTTTATTTATTTATTTTGACATATTTTGGTACATTTTAATTATATATGTCAACCAGCCACCTGCTTATAGTTTGCTGTGTAAAATCACACGTTTTGTGTCCGCGAGTTTGTATATTCAAATATACTGCCAGTCCTCCTACCGAGTGCTGTAGTGCATGAGCACACATTATTTATATGTATATTACCTTCACAACTGCGTTCTTTCACAAATACATTGGCCTATATTTAAAAAAAGTCATTTTATTTACTTATTTCATGAAAATGAATTTAAATAGTTGATAGTGAATATTGGTAATTTGTGTTTAGTGCCATGTGATAGTTTATTAAAATATAATTTACTGAAGTTGAATGAACTGTTTGTTTTAATTTTCGTGATATTAAGACGTCATCGGACTGCTTTATTTGTCAATTTTATATTCTAGAAGACAAATGTTAAAATGCTTTTAATACAGATTTCGTTGAATACTCGATACTTGTTAATACCTTATATTCGTACTCAAATATAGTGGCCTCGGTAGCTCAGTGGATAAGGCCGTGCATTTAGCGCTATAGGGTTTGCCCCGCGTGGGTTCACCCCCGGGGGCGGCACGTCTGATGGGAAACGTCATGCTTCATCTCAAATCCCTCTAAGTTTGCTGCCCTAGGTTGACCTAAAATGATGTGTTAGTGGGACGTTACACCCCATTTCATTCATTCAAGCTCATATTTAATGGAATCACAGTGTTATCTCAATATCTGATATTGACGGGACCGAACAAGGTAATTTGGAAATTGCATGCTACCTTTAAATAGTGACCCCGACCTTTAACGTACGATTATATTTTGGTAAAAAACACATCCTCAGCTAGTGATACATAAACCTACCAAGTGTCATAACATATTGCTCTATGGCGATACTTCAAACTAGAATGTAACACAGAAAGATTTAGGTTTAAAATCTTTAAACACGCATCATATTCCCTTGATTCCACTAGCAATCAAATGTTTTGCTTTTGCGCGTGTGGGGTTGTCAAGTTAACATTGTCTGCGTTACAACAACAACAACAACAACAACAAACACCTCTAGCATTGAGCATGACGATTGCTCTATGTTCCTCTGCGTATCCCGTTGTATTTTCCCGTACAGTCGAACTCTAAAAGCATAGTTAGGCAACCAAAAGTACAATTAGCTGCTGCTTGCTTCATTTATGGTATAACAAAAAAAAAAAATCTTAATACGAATAAAATGTATACGCTAATCAGAAGAACATATTATTATTATTATATTGCGAACATGTATAGTATAATACTTCATAACAAAGACGATGGATAAAATCAAATAAATGATTATAAACTGTTAGGAATTGACAGACACAACCTATCATGGGATAAACAAATGGACGAGATTCGCCGTAGCATTGCTAAAACAGATTACTTCAAATGGTCTAGGTCTCAGCGTATATTAAAAAAGAAAACCTTAAACTATTACAATTTAGTGGGGGTGGTGGTGGTGTGGGGGTGGGGGTGATGAGGGGGGGGGGGGTCAATGAAAATGATGGCACACTGATAGTGTAACAGTATAAAACAAGAAATCGGTAGAACCGATGGCATTCTACCGATGGCAGATCCCCAAATAAAGGTACACATGTGAAATACAATCAGATACAAACTGTAGGTGGAATTGAGGCGAGAAGCTTTACTTTTTTAAAAAAAATTGCGTCCCGTAACTCCGCCAATTGTCTTTTGTTTTTTAAAGCTACAGAGTCCCTATATCAATCGATTTCTTCTTTGTAGGCGTGTCTTTAGTTCACCAGCTCATGTCGAAAACGGGTATTTAAGCGAGCAAATATAGCGAAGGAAATCATTTACTGTATATACATCGACCAGTGCACATAGTATTTATAAACAGGTAACAGAAATTTTTACAACAAAAAAAGTTAGCTTCTTTTAGAGAATGGTCACCAGGCACGTTCAGAGAACTAGCTTGAGATAATTCAAGCAATTGTTTATGCTCCGCGAAATTTTCAGGGAAGCATATAGGTGCTATCATGTCCGTCCGTCCGTCCTTATGTCCGTATGTATGTCCGTCTGTACCGCTTTCTTGTCCACTTAACTCGTCCTACGTTTTTCATCTAATTTTCATGAAAGTTCTCAAAAAATATCAGTATGATGACTGGTAGCGCATATTGTCAGGACGTTCCGGTTGACTTATCTTTGGCGGAGTAACGGGACTTTGATTTTTTTTCGAATCTAAAGCTTGTCCGCTCAACCCCGCCTACGTTTTTTATCCAATGTTCACAAAACTTCATAGGAAGTATCAGTATCATGCCTAGTAGCGCATAGTGCCCGGACATTCTGGTTAAATGATTTTTGGCGGTGTTACGGGACATTGTAGTTTTTCGATTTTAAAGATTGTCCGCTCAACTTCTAAGTTTTTCCTCCGTTTTCCATGAAACTATATAGGAAGTATCAGTATGCTTTCGAGTAGTAGATATTGTCAGGATGTTCCTGTTGAATGATTTTGCCGGAGTCACGGGACTTTGAAGTTTTTCCAATGTAAATCATTTTCTCTTAACTCCGCCTGATTTTCATGAAACTTGATAGGAAGAATCAGTATGATGTCTAGTAGCGCATATTGTCAGGACGTTCTGGTTAAAGCTGTACAGTCCCTATTTTAACTGGTAATAACTCATGAATATGAATGAGTCACGTGTGAAGTAGTTTCAAATCGACGAACACCCTCAAAAGTCGGTATATAAGGAGAAATCGATACGTAAAATTTCACATTTTTATTTAGCTTCCGTACAGGTAACATCGATAAATATACGACTCCAGAATATATGTGATACAAAAATAGTTGTCCGGAACGGGATTTGATCTACAGCCTTGCACTTGTAAGATTTGAAAGATGTACGCTGAACCTCTAGACCACTGCTATTTATTGGTATTTTGTAGCATTTTTAACACTAAATAGACATTACGTAATAAAAAGAGCGCGCACACAAACTCATCAAGCGCTAAATAACAAGTCGAGATATGGTTGATTTTAGGCGAAGTATTAGTTTCATATTGATAAGATACAGAATTACACCAGGCAATGTTAATTTACACGTGCGACAATATGGACTGCATATGTATTGATCCATCATTAGTTGCGTTCAAATAAGTTATTTTGCCTCATAATATATGGTTGTTAGTATACTATTTTCTCAAGTAGCGTTGTAGTTCAGTGGATAGAGCACAGGACTTGAAATCAGAAGGTCGTGTTTTCGAGCCCCGAAAGAAGCTAACGTTGTTTTTTTTGTAAACATTACTGTTACCTGTGTATAGGTACGATGTGTACTGGTCGATGTATATACAGTAAATGATTTCCTTCGTCTATCTTAAGTTTTTGTTTTGGCACGCCTTGTTGCACTAGGCATTTTGGCGTGCTTTTCATACGTTGATTATACATTCTATATTTCATAATTATTTTATACATAGGGGATTTATTTATTCATTCGTATTCGTTACTAGGCGGCAAGAGCTAAGCAGACGTAAGTATTGTCTATGGCGGATTACTGTATGTATATTTACTATAGTTGTTTCTATTATATTAGGCCAGGGACACCAATGAGCTTCGCAGGTATATTACTTATTAAATTGCTGTCAACAATTGTCACCAAACTATGAATTTTGATGTCTGCTATGTATAATGAACCAAAGTCGGAATTGTGGCGAGCGAGCTATTATAATAAAATATATCACACATCTCTAGAAGTTTAAAAATATTCGGTGTGTTATTTACATATATACATTGTCCAT
Organism: Cyrtodaria siliqua; assembly: GCA_037043455.1. Classification (NCBI taxonomy): domain Eukaryota; kingdom Metazoa; phylum Mollusca; class Bivalvia; order Adapedonta; family Hiatellidae; genus Cyrtodaria; species Cyrtodaria siliqua. The sequence continues at coordinate 396,152 of JAWPHD010000717.1, read as the reverse complement.
GTTATGTCTGATCGTTGCTCCCGTTGTATAATTAATGTTTCTCAATAAAATATATCATATTTATTAAAAATAATAAAACATAATAAAAATACCCAATGCAGTTTGTCGGGCACTACTCCTCAGCATTCAAGTCCTCTCTCTATGAGAGAGACCTTGGTCTGAGGAGGGTTGCTCGTCCACACAAAACCACGAGGAGGTCACACTGGGGAGGGCAACGGTCAAAGGAATACATAGACATTATGTGAGATATTGGAGCGAAACATAATTTGTACATACAAGGGATAAATCACAAATTGAGTAATGTATCTAAATACTGAAGGTTATTATATATGAACATAAGTAGATTCTGTCTGTAAAAACATGTCAGGTAATTCCTATCAAAGGTCAACTAGACATTATATATATAAAAGTATGTGATTGGTCCTGGACCGTTGTGCCTGCGTTGTCATCTGACTCAAAAATCGCCCCAACGCGTCCACCGGATCAGTCCCATATCATAACTGTATTAATTAAGTAGTTTATAATAATCATATGAAGAATAACGTACGTCTCTGTGTTGACTACCACCCAGAGAGCCAGTACAACGACCGTCTAACCAGGTGGCAGTCAGCACTGAGTATGACCCAAATTTAAGTAGACTATGTTATTCATACGAAGTTTATATATTATGTTGTTACTAATAGAAAGGGTTTATAATTTGGTACAATTATACTGAACGAACGAATTTAAATCAAACCATCAGTGATTTCGAGCCCAGCAGACAAAACATACAAGCTAATCCACTGGGCCGTTCAACATTATAGTTTTAGTCTAAATCTAAAGGTTAATGCTCTTATATTACTATTAGGATAGGTACCATGTCAGTTAAATCCTATCAATGGTCAGCTAAACATGTATAATAATCACTTCCTTGGCGCCGTGAGGTAGGGCAGTCCCCACACTCACTTTCCTTCGCTATATTTGCTCGCTTAAATACCCGTTTTCGACATGAGCTGGTGAACATGAAGTTACAAATAAAGACACGCCTACAAAGAAGAAATCGATTGATATAGGGACTCTGTAGCTTTAATTAAGCCTCAGTATATAAAGAGTATTGCTAAAAATGGCCGAGCCAGGTGTCAGTATATTGTGACTGGGTGGATATTATTTCATGTGTCTCCGGCATGGTATTCCAGTATGGTAGCACTATAAAGTTGAGCATAGTGCTATGTGTACTTTTTCATATGGCAAAGTGCAGCAGTGCTTTGTTAATTTTGGGATTATGGTTACAAAAACTTTTTTTAAATTATCAAAATAAAACAATTTGATAAAACCATATATATAAATGAACAAGGTTCATTATTTCGTGCAATAAAACATAAAACAGCCAACATCTGCGAAATTTCTTTTCTATGTGGAAACCTGAAAACTTATTCAAACATACACTCAAGTGATATGAAAACGCAACACGGGAATTTCCGCTATATATTGTATGTACAATATGCTGCTTTTAATCGAATGGTACATAGCTACGTAAGACCTTTCCTTTTGGAAAAAATACTAAAACAACAAATAATACAGCAAATAGTATTCCTGCAATGTTTCATTATTCACAGAGTACGCGTTTGGCTCAATCATGTGAGAAAACTTAGGATGCAAAATTTTGCAAACTATTTACGTTAAATACAGTACTGAACTAGCTCAATTTTTCGAAGAGCAACTTCAACATTGATGAAGTTCTTGTTACAAAGTATAGTGTGATTAAAACGTCTACAACATCACAGTTGTGGCCTTTCTGTAGTTAACTGCAACGTTTTTTTAAAAAAACATCTTGGGATTTCTTTGGAATATTATGTGCAATTAAGTGTGCAGTATATACAATATATAGCGGAAATTCCCGTGTTGCGTTTTCATATCACTTGAGTGTATGTTAATACATGTAATAGTAGAATCAATAACAAGTCTTTTCTTGATAACTTGTTTTGTTTGATTTAGCCATATTTATTTTGTTTATTTTGATACACACTATGCCATTTGGCGCTTTTTTCTGGAGTATTTTTCCACATAGCATACTGCAAACATACTTAAGGTCTTCGAGTTCGCCTACTATTGTGTAGCAGTTACAAACTATAATATCTTAAACAATTTAAACTATTAAAGTCACTCTCCCGCCAACAACAAATGTAAGCCGTTTTTTAAGCCTACTAACTATAAGGTATATATGTTGAAAATCTAAACTCAACAACTATAATATAACCGCCTTAATCGGACAGGCGATGTTCGCAGGCAAAAAAGTGCTATCGTGTTTCGAATTATGAGTAATTCATTTTACGCATTCTCAATAACATGTATTTTAAGAATGCGTTACTAAATAAAGACTGTTAAACGGCACACAAGCATACTTTTATGACCTCTACACATGGAAATAGTTTGGAAAAAACGGTTTTGTGTTGTAAAATTTACCTGTTGTTGGCGGGAGAGTGACTTAAGTACAACTCGACTGGACTTGAACAAAAGAATAGTAATTAAGCCACTTGTTTTTGTATATTATTAATTTTTGATATTATTGCACCAATAATATATTAAAACTTATAGTATAATAAGACGAAATAGTGAATACTTAAAATTTGATTTATTTAAATGTAACCAGGGTAAAAGTAAAAATGATACTGGATATATAAATCGACACACCCATTTCGAACACTTCGAGATTGCCTTGTTTATCAATATATATATATGAAAATAAATCTGTACCTACCCTACCTACTATTTTCTGGCATGTTTGAAATATAAAGCCCTGCCTAAACATACTTTTTCGATTGTCCATCGCATCTTACCATCGACCATCGCATCTTACTATCGACCATCGCATCTCTTACCATCGACCATCGCATCTTACCATCGACCATCGCATCTTACCATCGCATCTTACTATCGATCATCGCATCTTACCATCGACATTCGCATCTTACCATCACAACTGCTTAAGCAAGATGCTTACCATGGTAAGTTGCGATTGTAAGATGGCACTAAGAGGACACCGTAGAAGCTTGTGTTAAAATAAGTGTAACTTACGAATCAAATCAAAGGCGAGTCTTCAAAGATAATAACAGTAAGTGATTAACTATATATGTAGTATGTCGTACTTGTGAAACGGAAGCGCCCATCTGACGACCTCTCGAGCTCCTGATTGTTAACCAAGTAACAGGAAGTGCATAATGTGTAGTGGAGCGAACATATATCGTGTTAACTTATAGCTAGTAACATAGCTTCTGTTGTGTTTCAGAATATAAATTAATACTATCTATCTATTTAATGAAAACGCGTACTTACAACTATTCAGACAAGTGGCTTAGTGACTTATTGTATTTAATCGTAGGCGAAAATGATATCAGCTTTTAAGAATTTAGGTTTTATCATTATCTGTTTTTGCTTCCTTGAAAGAACGGTGTTCTCAAAACTTCTAACGCTTATACCAGATACTCCGTTTGTCTCAATATGGAATTCACCTTCGAAAATATGTCAGGCACGATATGGTGTGGAATTGAATTTATCATATTTTGATATTATCGCGAATAGAAATGACACATTCGAAGGAAACGAAATTGTGATATTTTATGGAAGTAAATTAGGGTTGTATCCATGGATAGACGATGGTGGTACACCGATAAATGGCGGAGTTCCACAGGTATTGTATATTATATTTTGCATGTTTAAAATAGTAAACGCAAACAGTATAATATTATTCAGATATGCATTACTCACATACCGTTTGAAAACTTGATTCGGTACAGCCATTTTACATGTATATAATCCTCCTTAACCAGGTATATAAAAGTATACGCTTGCAACAACAAACAATGCTATAAATAAACTTGTCCATGTTATGAGAAGCCTTATTAAAAATAAAAAAAAACACACAAGATATTAGAAAATTGACTGGTTGTTGTTTCACGGCTCATCAACACATTATAGGCTGTTTTATAACCGCCCCAGCCAGAGATGGGGAGAATACATAGGAATCCGGGAACCAGGCCTAACCTTTATAACGAATACAATCCTATGATTCTTTAACGTGCTCGAGCGATATACTCAAATACACGGGACCGCCCAGTTTACGTCCCTCTCATCCGGACGAGGCTAAGGCAACGTGTCCTGCCCAGGAACGACAATAATATAAATAACAGTATTAAACAGTGTATCCTATTAAACATACGTATTTGCACTAATGTTGATCGCCTTTTAGACACAATTTATATTTTTCTCTTTAGCTCGCAGACCTCGATAACCATCTTCAAAAGGTATCAGAGGACGTTAGTCGGTTCATACCAAATAAAACATTTTCTGGACTTGCCGTTATTGACTGGGAATCTTGGAGACCGATATTTGATCGAAACGGATATAATGACGAACAGAAAATCTACATACGGGTATCCGAGAACCTCGTTCGAACGAAGCACCCGGATTGGTCAGATGAGGAAATTAAAAACGAAGCTAGAATTGAATTTGAAAAAGCTGCAATGTTTGTATTGTCTTTTTAAAAATGGCATTCTTTCATAATATTAAACAGCACATGCACTACATATAGAGGTACATGTATATATATAACTTACATATTTTAAGAATCCAACATCTATAGACACAATATAACCGGCCAAATACCAAAACTGGTGCGTCGAATTAAGAGTTACCAACTCATTTTGCGCATATTCAATCACAGGTATTCTAAGAACCCGTTAATAAACCTATACTTGTAATCGGCCAATATACATACTTATATGACCTGAACACCTGGATAGAGTTTTGATAAACGAGTTGTAGTGTAATTTTATCGTTATTTGGCGGGATAGCCACTTTTACCTCGTCGTCGGTAGTTTTAGAAACGGTGTACATATGTTGTAAAATTTGGCTGTTGTTGGTAGGATAGCTACTTTAATGCAGTAGAATAGACGCAGTATGGAATCTTTAATGTACCCCTCAGATGATGTGATGTTTATGACCATAAATAGAACGACATGTCACGATATATAATCCTATGATGACATAGTCTGTGTTGATATAGTATTGTAGTATATCAACACAGACTTATCACGCTAAGTTGACGGAAATATTGCGTCACACATTCTTACCTGGACAAGATACATATGCCGACATACTCACTTCTGTAGCAACAAAAGATGCAAGCACAGCCATAGTTGGATTCACGGGCGATCTACAAGCATGTGGAATATTAAACAAGAGGACCTACAAAATGGCACTGAATAGCTCACCTGATTACCTTCGCAAAGATAAAAACTGTTAAAAAAAAGCTTATAATTCATAACAGAATGAGATCACGCAGTCGATGGGGCAATATCACAAATTGCTGCACCCGCGTTAAGGTGTATATGGTGGGGATCTCAATGGTTTCCACGTTATGACACAGGTACTATGTCCCAAGGGGTGTGTACTATGTCCGAAGGGATGGGGATGGACCCCGGGGCCAATGCTGGTGGGATGGTTGTATCCGTCTGTTCATGCCCAGTGAGTGTATATTATGTTATGCGCAAAATGAGAAGATGGTCAATTCAAAAATTGCTCCGCGCAAATTAAGAATTTTTAAAACGCGCTTCATTATTCAATTCCCGGAATCGTCTGTGCGCACAGTAGGAATTAGCACACAGTATGGATATTTTGGTTCTAGTGGTTAATTGTAATACTGACGGCAAAGGCCTTCGTTAATAATGCTGGAAGAACTTGTGGCACAAACATTTTGCTTGTATATAAAATAAAAGCAATAACGTATGTTTAAATTTCAAGTATACGCGTGATGCAACGTGTGATTATCTCCACATTGTCTATACAATGTATATCCACTATTTATTTAGTATCATGTATATCCACTATTTATTAAGTATCATTCAAATATTCACATGTCATTATAGCAATACCATAAACTGGTAATTTGTTCTCAAACGGCCTGTGTAAATGATTGTTTTAGTACATTTGGCAGATGACAGATGTTCTGGACAACAAGATAATTTGACATTTAATACATTTGTATACCTTATCAGTATAATACTTTAATATGCAATTATTAGTAGTAGTTGTATCTTTAACACCTGATGCATTTATTGAGCAGTTGGCATGTTTGTTATTTGACAGATGTTCAATATTTGACTTCTTTTGTATATGCAAGTATATACGACGGTATATGGCAACAAACCAGGGTCCTATGTTTGTATAAAGAGATCATAGAAAAAAAAATCTAAAATATATATGGAATGCCCAAAATGACCCGTTATTTAAATATTATTGTCTATGTCGCGTTTATTTTTTATTTTTAGCCGGATTGTGTAGCAAATCCAGGCTTATGGTTTGGCAATTTCCGTCTATCTTCTGTCCGACCGTCCGTATGTCCGTCTACGAGTTTAGACATTTTGGTAAACGTTTTTGGTTAAAGTTTTTGTTTTTCCTCATTTCTGGCACACATGTTCAGTTAAAATGGTGAACTCGCAATCCGGCGTATGCACCACTGTGCTTCACTTGTTTAATAATATGTTTTGTTTATATAGAGATAATTTAACTGTTGGGATCTATTATAGGGAAATCCTTCACGAGATGGTAGTCGTGTGTTTCTTTTCACGAACGAGCGTACGCGAGTGAGTGAAAAAACAAAACACGTCTTCCATCGAGTGAAGGATTTCCATATAATCGAACACATCAGTTAAATAATCTGTTTATTACATTTTAAATCATTTTTTTAACGGAAATTATTCACTTTATTGAACGTTATCGGCGGATGACGTCTACGTCAGCAGCACGTTATTGACGTCATAACTCAACGTCGCAGTTATACTGAGCGATTATGAATATTCTTTCACTGAGAAATCCCAATCTTTCACCGATAAAAATGTAATAAATTTTCTTAGCAATACTGTATCTCCTTATTTCAGTAATATAAATCCGCGCTTTATTGTTTGAGGGCTTCAATTTGTTTTCTCATATTTAGTTATTTATTTACCAAACCAAACTATGATTTTTTTTATACATTTTATCTTTTAGAACACGCGGACGAAACAATTAAGCATATTTAAATAGAAATAAATAGGTTTCAAAACACTATATTCCTTTTCAAATCCCAACACAAATTCGTACTTTGCGCAAAACATTATCAAATTGCGCCGACACTTGGTGCATATTTTATATCGATTAACTCCCTTGCGCGATACGGGAATTGTGTAGGCAATTCCGGAATAGTCCTGCACAATTCCGGAATCGTCGGGCATTTGAAGAATTCTTACTTTGCGGAATCATCCATATTCTCACATTGCGTATAACATATATATGGTTATGTGGTGGGGATATCAACGGTTTCCAAGTTAAGACCAATGTGCTATATGTCCCCCAGTGGGGACGGACCCTGGGCCGATATTGGTTGGATGGATGTATCCATATGTTTATGCTCAGTAAGTGTATAACTGTGGTTTCAGAGAAGAAACTCTTTTAAGGTTTTTCCTTATACAAGTTTGTGTAAAACATGTGACCTCTGCGGTGGTGCCAAATTTGACACCATGGTCACGATTTTGATAGAGGATCATAAGCTTATGGTACATGCACAATATTAGACCTCTAGCTGTACCTCTTATACTACATGCAATATATGAGAAGCTCAATACCTTGTGTCCTCAGAGGAGAAGATGTTTTCATTTTGTATCTATATAAGTCTATGTAAAACAAGTGATCGCTGGGGCGTGGTCAAATTTAACGTCAGGGTCGCCATTTAAAACTTGGTAGAGGACTAATGCTAAATGCGTAATATTAAACCTTTAACTCATGTAGTTTCAGAGAAGAAATTTGTTTAAGACTTTCCTATACAACATTATGTAAAACTGTGACTCCTGGGCCGAATTTGACCTCAGGGTCACCATTTGAACAAGCTTGAAAGTGAACCATAAGCTGATACTACAGGTTATATATGAAAGCTCTGTGCCTTGAGTTTTTAGAAAAGATTCCCTATGCCAACAATACATATGACCAAGTATCCAAAACATAAAGTGAGGCAGTCACATAAAGTTAACTGAATTTAAATTACCTAACCACGGTTAAGTTACCTAACGAAGGTTAAGTTTGGGGACAATAAGCAAAATATGACCTTGACCTTGGTAATTTTTGTCGTTCAGTGATGTCCACCAGTACTAACAATACATATGACCAAGTATCAAAAAAAGAAAATGAGGCAGTTAACTGAGGTTAAGTTACCTAACCAAGGCTAAGGTTTGGGAAAATAACGCAAAATATGACCTTGACCTTGGTAATTTTGGCATTACGTCAAGTCCCTTGACCCAAAGTGACCAACAAAGCATTTGACAAAGTTTCATAACAAAAATCGAGTGACTGCTATGTCTCGCTACCCACTATCTTGGGCGAGACAAAAACGGTTATGGTCATTCAATTTATTACATCTTCCGTAAAACAAAGATACAGGTCGACATGTACATGTCAACAACTACCTTTGTATATTGTCATGCCGTTTTAATCTATATCGATACATCTTTTCGTTATTACACCATACTTATCATTGACAAAGAATATTGTTTTCATTATCTAAACATACATAAGAATATATACAGTGACCAAGTCGTTATCTTAAGATGTCTTAACACTATATATTACCATTACGTGGTCCAGCCTTAATTCCGTTAAGCGATGGGAAAGCTTATATTAGCAGGATTTTATAACGGATAGTTCGACAATAAAAAACTTTTAAAAACATTTTTATTGAAAAAATGTGATAACTTTTTAAAATTACCTATTAAATGTTTTAATTTTACAAAATGCAAACCGTTTAAGCCGAAATTAAGGTTTTATTTCATACCCCAGCCAACCCCGTTTTCGCTTCTTGGAGAAGGGGTTGGATGGGGTATGAAAGTTAATATTCGGATCACGTAATGGTTAAAACGACATATATTATAAAATGATCACATCATCTGGGGGCTTCCATAACGCAGTGAGTGAGCTTTTGTTTACTATTTTTTATTCTTAATATTAAACAGTATGCTTAATTGTCAAAATAGTATTTCCGACGTGATAATGAAATATAACTAGTATACTTAATTTCAGGAAATTTATGCAGAACACATTGGAAGCATGTCGGCGCTTGAGACCACGTGGTTATTGGGGTTATTATGGTTTTCCGAATTGTTATAATGACAAACAAGGGGAGAAACAGTGTGCCAACGACACGATTCGTTACAATAACCGGTAATCTATAATCTAACTTAATAAACTACATGCTATGGTTTGCAAGAACACGTTTTAATTGCAGTTGTATATACGTTAACAAACAGCATACAGTTGTATAGATTTTAGTTTGTATGTTTTATCATTTTGAAATTGTGCATACCTTTTCGAACCAGTTCAAAGTATCATGTCACCGGTAACATAACGTTTGACCCCATGTGAAGCTTCCTTACCCTTTCACAACGTAGGTTAGACGTTTATATAAACAGCTATATATGACTATATTATACTAAGTCAAGAAAAAGGTTTAATTTTGGTCCTTTCACTGTATGAATGCTTATAGAAGGTCAAGGTTACAACACAGCCAACTCTTATCCAGCACGAATTTCAGTACTGTAATCAGGGCACTGTTGTCCTGTTATCATAACCGTTAATCCTGATATGGACTGTCTTACCGTCTCCAAACCATTAATGGAATTTTGGGTTTTAGTCCGGAAACCCAGCTTGTTTCGTTGGGTCGCTGAGACAACGTACGCATTTAGATCCCAACTATTTACCCTTACTCTGAATGCAACTGTTGCTGTGAATCGTAGTTCATGGTTTTGTTTTATGTACCTGCATTCATATTAAGTACCTGCAATTATATTATGTACCTGCAATTATATGTACCTACCATAGCGCTGTGAATCCTCTGATTGGAAAATAGAGTATGCGCCACAACTCCATGTTGCATTTTCGGCAAGGTTTCTGACGACATAGCCCACATCCTGCCTAAGGAATCACCGTATTGCAGTTGACAACACTGTTATAACCACAGGTTCATGCATAACACTCACCAACGTTAAGGATAGCACTCCGATCTAGTCGTTTTTCTTAACGACAGCCTATTTTTTTATCGTTTTTGAAGTAATTATTTACTTCTGCAAAATTGACCGCAAAAACATAGTCATCGTTAAGAAAAACACTAGATCGGAGTGCTATACTTAACGTTGGTGAGTTTTATGCAAGTGCATTTGGTAATAAATATATTTAAATATAATTGTTTAGGTAGGCATTGCGTGATGGCTTCAGAAGCATCGCCGAAAATGCGATCTTGAGTCGTGTCGCAAACTTGACCTACTTTATAGTCATAGCTCTATGGTACTTATATATATTATACAACATTAAGCGTTATTATTCTCACAGTTTTATGTAACACTGGCGTTTAGTGTGTTGTGTAGCTACGTCACAATCGTAGTCCATATACAATTGTCATTCATTCGGTCACTGCGACATTAATATGTCAATATACATATTATAATGTACGACATATCTATGTAATTCCAGACCAATATATTCTATAAGTAGGGGTGACCTTTACATTTTATCTTTTCATCACACACACAATACATATTAAACGTTACCAAATACCTTGATAAATGTTATACAATTTACACGATCAAACATTCTTGTATTCTACGTTTAATTAATTTAAATCACTTTTTTCTCAGACTGTGGTGGATGTTCAATGCCAGTACGGCAATATTTCCATCCATATATCTCCAAGAACGTTTCGGAACGCACGAAGATAGATATGAACGTGTTTATGGTAGCCTAAAGGAAGCATTAAGAGTGCAACACACGTATGGTGATCCATTCATGCCAGTAGTAGCATATACGAAATACAAATACGCAGATACTGAGGCCTTCTATGACAGAGTAATTACATTTTTGAATATTTGTTTCTTTTACTTGTTTACACTTATTCATTTTGTCTCGATTGTAACGAAAGCCCTCTTAACTTATTGTAATCACTCTCGTTGTCTTCCCGGGTAGAACCAGTACAAAGTGTCTTTCTCATGGACACAACACATATGGTCGTAGCTGGGACCAAACCCACGGCCCATCGATCTTGGGTCCGATGCTCTACCACTAGATCACAGCGCTCCACAGTTCCGTTTACTGATATGCATTTTATTCTAAATACGTTTTGCAATTTAGAAAGCTAAACTTTATTAATGTATTGTTGCCATGGGCTTCTTTAAAGAAGCATAAGGCAATCTTAAGGTATTTGTAAACGTTATAATTTCCACATTGATTTATATTTTTAAAGACAGGTTAACGTTTAACTGTATGTTTATATTTAAATATGTTTATATTTAAATATGTTGCTGATAAAAAATATAATTTTAATTCCATTAAAATCGGTTAAATATCATTTGTAAATAATTAAATTGTGTAGAAAAAACAAACACTATCACTATTATGTCGCAAATCTTTCAGGCTTACAGTGCTTACACTTACAGTGTGTCTCTTTTGGTTGCATTACGATTGCAAAGGCATACCACTTTGTTTTGTCTTCAAATGGCAAATTAAATTATATCAACATAAATCTAAACGCATAACAGGTCATTTTGTCAAAGTTTACTCAATTAACTTTGCTAAAGGTCCATTTACGATTGTAGCACTGTTATAGAGCTTTACAATAATGTATACACTTTATATTTTAACAGGAAGATCTAAAAAGCACAATACAACAGAGTGCTAATGCGGGACTAAATGCAATTGCACTGTGGGATAGCTCAACCTCGTTCCGAAGTAAGGACGAATGCGAGGCTGTTAGAGATTACGTCGATTCTGTTTTAGGACCTTTTGTGAAAAACCTAACAACAGCTATGACAGAGTGTAGCAGAACTCGTTGTCACTTACACGGAAGGTGCGTCAGTACAAATTGGCAAAGGAACAGTGCGATCAAAGCTTGGCAAAATGATCATTCTTTTTTACAATGGTTACTGTTTATATTTCGGAAACTATTCAGTGGATTTGTTCTCGGAAATGATCCTGTTGATATGCATACTCACGTGACGTTTTCCTGCCAATGTTACAAAGGCTGGACTGGTACATACTGCGAAAACAGTGTGGCATCTCATACTTTTGTGTGATTATTTACAGGATTTTCGGAGTTTGCATGTAAAAACTCCTTATTAATTTGCTTCCATTAAAAATCAATTACTAACTGTAATGCTGCAGAAGTTTGTTTTCGTATTATATATTTTTTCAATGCTTCATAGCTGTATAAAACATATTTATGTATATATTTTAGACATATCTTTATATTACACTTTTCTTTATTAAACCAGACTCGCACTAACCAGTTGTTAGTATTTATCTTTCATACTTTTATATTTTCATCATACTTGTGAGAACTCTAGCTCTTATGGTTTTGTACCTACTATACAGTTATGATTTCGTAGCTTTGACATATATATAGGATATCAGAAACTACTCCATCGGCACTTTCCGTCGAAGTTTCTGAAAACATCAGCAATTCCTGGATAAACATCACGCAATTCCTGCATAATGGCTGTATTTCAATTGACGAATACAAAAGCAACGACAATTATAAAAAAATAAATAGAAGCAGAGCATGAGACCACAGAAATATGGTGAGTGAAATAGGGTGAGTGGAATAGGTCAGTGGAATAGGGTCAGTGGAATAGGGTGAGTGGAATAGGATCGGTGGAATAGGGTGAGTGGAATAGGATCGGTGGAATAGGGTGAGTGGAATAGGTCAGTGGAATAGAGCGAGTGGAATAGGATCGGTGGAATAGGGTGAGTGGAATAGGGTGAGTGGAATAGGTGAGTGGAATAGGGTGAGTGGAATAGGGTGAGTGGAATAGGGTGAGTGGAATAGGGCGAGTGGAATAGGGTCAGTGGAATAGGTCAGTGGAATAGGGTCAGTGGAATAGGTCAGTGGAATAGGGTCAGTGGAATAGGGTCAGTGGAACGGTCATGGGCAGAAAGGCCGCTTGAGTTTTAAACCAGGATCTAGGGTGCACCAAGCCTCATTGTCATCCCAATAAAACGGGATAGTATAAATAGAAAAAATCCCCGCCAGGTTACATTTCGTAAAGCACTTGGCAGCATCAACAGACCATAAAAGTATAACAAAATGATCATGTATATATGAATATAAAAATGCATGGAAAGTCACAAAGCAATACTTATTGAATTGGCAAAAGCCAAACAACAAGACAATACACCATTAAGTGCAAGTCAAGATTGAAGCTAAACATCAAAGGTTACCAGCCCTTTCAGAATGTAAATATACGTCATCGCAAGGTCCACAATCTGCCCGGTCATCATAGTGGCGAACTGGAAATGGGCCAATCATTATACATGAAGTGCGTTGCAAAATAATAGAATAGAATAACCTCCGTTGATACACGTATAATAAAGTTTGTATGAAAGTGATTATGACGAAGGCTCTTACGAAGTTTGTAACTAAGTCACCATAGAAGTTCAGCTGTGATAGTCATTGATCACATCCATATTTTATAAGTAGATCAAGATTATGATAATACAATTTGGTAAATGTTTTTGAAGTTTATTGTTACAGTACCCCTGATGCAGTAGCTTTTAAAGTGTACACATGTTACGAATAGTAAAGTCCTCAACTCGACTATAAGCTCTATAAAACAACAAATAAGTTGAAAAACATAACCCATAAGATGTTGCTCGTCACATATTGAACACGTGACGCAAATGTCTAACATGATTCGCTAATTAGTAAAAGAAGTAGACTGTGTCTTTAAAAAAACGCAGATTGTTGGATCTTATTTTTTGGTATTGTTATTTTAAAACAGAAGCTACGAACTTGTGGTGTGGTGTGTTTGTGAAGTTAATGGTTAAGTTAATTGCCTTATGTGTTACCATTAACTTTATCAGTATCGGAATTGTGGGAAGCTCTTCTACATGGCTCATCTAGAATAAACGTGAAACTGACCCTTACCTTTATAACACACCAAGCTCTGTAATATATGCTGAAACAAAATGTATTCATCACTAATCGGTCAGACAATACAGGGCAGTAAGCGGCTGTTAAAAAGGATGAAATAGGTAAATCGTGACCATGTAATGTATAACATTGAAAAGGCAGTTATTGTGAGGAACAATAATAAATGGAAATCACATCACTATATTATACTAGTACTCCTTTTATATAGAACGTAATGAATGTAAACCATGTCTATAACACAATATTGGTAAGGAATTCTACCAAGAAATAACATCTCATTTTACCTCACATTACGTGGTTAGATTATTAGCTTTCATACCCCACCCAACCCCCTCTCCAAGATGCGATAACGGGGTTGGCTGGGGTATGAAATAAAACCTTAATTTCGGCTTAAAAAGTTTAAATATTGTAAAATTAAAACATTTAATAGGTAATTTTAAACAGGTTATCGCATTTTTTTAGTAAAACAATTGTTTAAACCTTTTTTTATTGTCGAACTATCCGTTATAAAATCCTGCTAATATAAGCTTTCCCATCGCTTAATAGAATTAAGGCGGGACCACGTAATGCGTATTGTTTCTCCTGGTAATCGCATCTTTCCTTTTACATGTACTAACATTGGTTGCTTTTAAAATATGTCTACATGTTTTCTTGCTCTTTAGTTATAAAGAATGTGTAAAGTTATCATCTGTCCAACTAACTGGCTAATCATAAGTCTTGTTTCGTCAGAGAAAAAATAATAACACATTCCGAATATCATTTGCAATACAGAAGTATATGGCAAGAGTCTGGTAAATTACGTCTGTATCTGCTGGCTATACTTAAGCAATTACGTGTATTTGGCGGGGGAGGGAGGGAATATCAAAATGAGATGATGCTGGCCTACTGTAGGTACGAAACTACGATGGTGAAATGTCGAAGCTACGATGGTGGAAAGTCGAAACTACGATGTTGAAAATTGAATTAGCTAATTTTGTCCCGATCTTTATAATAATTGTGAAAATAGGTCTGTCTACATGTAACGTGTCAAAGAGATAAGGTACTTTTCAGTTATCATTGTCTGTCAGTTGTTTTTCGAGGACGTTCATCGCCACATTGATCTGCACAATGCTCAGATTGCTTGCTTTTGTATGTAAGTACATGTCGAAATGTATACGGTAATCATACTGTTATATTAAAGCTCATTCACAATTTTATGATATTAAATTATTGTTTATAAGGAAATTGTGGAAGCAACTTTAATAAGAGAATTATTACAAGTTATTGGTTACATAGCGGTAATGTATGCATAAATGTTATTCAGTGGTAGTTTACGAATGTTTTCTTGTCGGAGAAAAAACAAAGCTCGAACGAGATGCGTTTAAAGCCGTGTAGCACGGCGTGCACGAGTTACTGTCCTACACTGTTCAACTCATGTTGCATTGATTTACATTTCAGGTCTGGTAGTCCTTATTAAAGGAGGTATGTTTCTTCTCACATGTTGTTACATTTTTGTTTAGATACCTTCATTTACTTTTTCATTTCCCTTTCGACTAACCCGTCCTGAGAAATCAATCCAGTCTTATGAAGACACACTTCTCATGTTTGCGTATGCTGACTACCATTTCAAAAGGATCCCATCAATTTAATTCACCAATATATGTAATAGGTGTAACAATAGACCATTTTGTAATTTGTGTGTAACCGTAGAACAATTAGTAATCTGTGTAATCGTAGACCAATATATAATTTGTGTAGCCTTAGACCAATATATAATTTGCGTAACCGTAGACCAATTCACAATTTGTGAAACCGCAGACCAATTAGTAATTTGTGTAACAGTAGACCAATGTGTAATCTGTGTTTCTGTAAATGAATTTGTAATTTGTGTAATCGTAGACCAATATAACATTTGTGTAACAGTATATCAATTAGTAATTTGTGTAACCGTATACCAATTTATATGTTGTGAAACCGTAGACCAGTTAGCAATCTGTGTAACAGTAGATCAATTTGTAATCTGTATAACCGTAGATCAGTTAGTAATTTGTGTACCTGTAGATCAATTAGCAATGTGTGTTTCTACTGACGTTAGCCTAAATATTAATCTGTAAATATTTAGACCAAGTACAAATGTACCATTAATAATCTCTTTGCTTTAGACCATTTCCTCAGAAGCACCGCTGGATCTACTGGCTACAAGTACTTTGTTGACAAAACGGGGCAACACCGCTTTCTAAATGGAGCAAACTTGGCCTGGAACCACTACTGTAACGACTTCGGCAACAACCAAATGGACGCAGCCAGTAAAAGCGCGTTTGAGACAGTGCTACAGCAGCTCCAGGCGGCCGGGGGAAATTCTATACGTGAGTGAACAGTTGGACCAGTTGTCAGAAATGGATGGTATACAGTCATAACGATCAGTAATACTTCTTCTTCTTCTTCTTCTTCTTCTTCTTCTTCTTCTTCTTCTTTTCTTCTTCTTCTTCTTCTTCTTCTTCTTCTTCTTCTTCTTCTTCTTCTTCTTCTTCTTCTGTATGAATAATGCTCCAGTATGATAAACGTGACATATAGGTCCATTTGGGATGGGTATAATCATATGTATAACGATATAGTATGATAACAGTGATATATCTCGCATCAGTGGATCGGGTATAATCATATGTATAACGATATAGTATGATAACAGAGATATATATCGAATCAGGGGAACGGGTATAATCATATGTATAACGATATAGTATGATAACAGAGATATATATCGAATCAGGGGAACGGGTATAACCATAGGTATAATGTTATAGTAAGACAACAGTGATATATAAGTATTACCATTGGGCCGAGTATAATCACATGCATACCGCTATAGTACGTTAACAATGACCTATAGGTTCATTAAGACGGGTATACTCATGTGTGTATGCGTTAGGTTATATTGTTAATTTGTATATATATGCACATGTCAATGCAATATATTTCACTTATTTACTTGTTTATGACTTTATAACCGTTGGCTTTGAAACGTATGTCTTTTTTAATTCTGAAGGCGTATGGCTTCACTGTGAGGGTACCTCATCTCCACATTTTGATAACAATGGTTATGTTATCGGCATGGAGAAATACGGTACCAAAACGCAGGATGACATGTACAAATTCTTGGATATTGCCAATTACAGGTGAGCAGATATTGCCAATTACAGGTGAGCAGATATTGCCAATTACAGGTGAGCATACATATATTTAAACAGGTCTTGAATTACCAAATATATCCAAGTTAGCCTTCAACGCTGGGAAACATATCGGTAACGTATATTGCATATCTGTTATTCCTTTCAGAAATGTCTACAACTCGAGTTAAATGTCATTGGTCAACTTGAATACTGTATCTTCCGCACAAAACGGGCGAATAGACTATGAATAGAATATGAACACGACATTACACGATATTAGATCTGCTTAATTCTAAATCTAGAGACAAAAAGCCCGAGACAGGTCAAGCTAGTAATTATTCACACAATATTGCTTACAGAAATGGAACATAAATGTAAGCCAGGAGATAAGACAGTTTCCGACATATTAAGAATTAGGTCACCATGTACAAAATCTCTTATTTAATTATAAAACGGATAACAAAACAGGACAGAGAAGTGTATTATTTCGTAATGAAGACATATGTCCCATGGTTCAAACCATATACAAATGTACAAAATAACACGCATGTGAATTACACGTTATGTTCATGCATTGAAAAAATGCATTAGTACAATGCAAACTTATAGCACCTGTTTGGCCGACAATGCAAGTACATCGAGCAATATACTCAGTGTTCAGTGTATTATATGAAGGAAAAAAAAAGATAAAAAAATCATCAGCCAGGGTAAGACTATAAGAATCTTTCATGGGTATCCGGTGAAGATAGAGAATTCCAACCCTCGGTATAAATGTTTTTATCGGAACCGAGGTTCCGATTAAAACACTTATACCGAGGGTATTCTTTTTCTTGCATATCATTGCATATCAGAGACATGTGCGTTGACGCCGCCACCTACTAACGTTTTACATGTTTTCCTGCATACCGGATGTTGGCGCGCGTGAATTTTATCTCGACCCTAGGGTGAGATGGAAATATCTAGCCCCGGTAAAATGACGGATATCCTTGTCCGGTATGCAAGAATGATGTTTGGTGCACCCTAGAACCTGATTTAAACCCCCTGACCGAATATAGCCCTGTAGCCAACTATTTTGTGTTTGTTATGTCACGAGCTTGCCCCTTATTTATCCTTCTCATTGTTGTTTGTTTCTGTTTGTGGTCGACTGTGGTATTTCCTGTTCGACTTTTATATATACACTGAAAGGAAAAAGAAACGCATAATCAAAATATTGCCTGTACTACACTATTATGGTCTCACACCACAATTAATTTTCCCATAGGGTTACTGTACAGCCTTTTCCAACATCTGAGCTTCAAAGCAGGGCAGCAGACATTGTTGTTGGTTTAATATCTTCAGTATAGCCAAGACCAGTAATTTAAAACAATAAAATACATAAGTTAGCCAGGTTTTTTTTTTTTCTCGCTCATGTTTTGTGAACCCTATGGAAAATACAAAATTCATACACTATCTAGCTGAATATGTGGTGCTTCGGTCAAACAATTCTGAAATTTGAATGAAACCTCAAATCAACATGGGATTTTCT
>JAWPHD010000717.1:155000-372500 GCA_037043455.1 Cyrtodaria siliqua | reverse complement strand
ACTTCAAAAAAGTAGGTAAAATGGCTGATTTTGACTCACATGAAATTTTGATCAGCATGAAATAACTTATTAAAACGCCGGAGTAGGTATGTTAAATTTAGCATTTCCGGATATGCAAGAGCATTATGAGTGCAGACATGACCATGATATGCGTAGGAAAATTGCTTTTTTTTTATTTATTGACATTTGAAATATTGCTAAAATTGCTTTTTTAGCATATTTTCAGGGGTTGGGTAATCTTAAAGAAATGGGACTAAAGTTGTACAGAAAATGCTTTTTGATACTTTTATTTGGTATGGAAACATGGGTAATTTTATTGTCTTCTAAGAAATGTATAACACAATGATGATGTGATTTGTTTTTGCTCAAGGATTCAGGCTAAGGGCTTGTCATGGGTTTGATGATTGAGAAATGTCCATTAAACTGTGGAGTGCCCCCTATATAGAAATCACGCTGTCCGTAACGTCGCGTCGCGTCACGTAACCCATTTTTGTCGCGTCGCGTCGCGTCGCGTCGCGTAACCATTTTTGTCCCCTCGCGTCGCGTCGCGTAACCCATTTTTGTCCCGTCGCGTCGCGTAACACATTTTTATTACTTGCACTGTTCAAGCAGTTTTGAATGGGTTGTTACTTCATAACACGTAATAACTGATGACCTGATGTCCCTCTACATCACCCATTGTTGATTGCCTAATTTATTACAGAATTATGGCCCTTTGTTTGACTTTTGTTTCAATTTAAGCTGGGTATTCATCCCCTTAAGTGATAGTTCTAGTTAATAAAATGTGTTATATGAAGACAGGTAACCAGTTAACTCGTCAGTTGTTCATATCAGTTCAAACAAGTAGATATAAAGGTCGAGTAGGAAATATAGCACTCATATCTCAAACATTGTCAACCAAACACAATCACTGAAAACAAACGGCAATCACAGGGCTAGATAGAAGCAAAGTATGCAATACCACAAACACACAAGGGCTGACCATAGGGGTACCGCCTCGGAACGATCAGTGGCAATATAACGGCCGTTGCGGATGTAAACCAGTTTTTAGGGAGCACCAAATCTTAACATATTGTCATACCAATTAAGCAGGGCAGTGTAAATAACCCTTAACGGGGCAGTGTAAATAACCCTTAACGGGGCAGTGTAAATAACCCTTAACGGGGCAGTGTAAATAACCCTTAACGGGGCAGTGTAAATAACCCTTAACGGGGCAGTGTAAATAACCCTTAACGGGGCAGTGTAAATAACCCTTAACAGGGCAGTGTAAATAACCCTTAACAGGGCAGTGTAAATAACCCTTAACAGGGCAGTGTAAATAACCCTTAACAGGGCAGTGTAAATAACCCTTAACGGGGCAGTGTAAATAACCCTTAACAGGGCAGTGTAAATAACCCTTAACAGGGCAGTGTAAATAACCCTTAACAGGGCAGTGTAAATAACCCTTAACAGGGCAGTGTAAATAACCCTTAACAGGGCAGTGTAAATAACCCTTAACAGGGCAGTGTAAATAACCCTTAACGGGGCAGTGTAAATAACCCTTAACGGGGCAGTGTAAATAACCCTTAACAGGGCAGTGTAAATAACCCTTAACGGGGCAGTGTAAATAACGGGGCAGTGTAAATAACGGGGCAGTGTAAATAACGGGGCAGTGTAAATAACCCTTAACGGGGCAGTGTAAATAACCCTTAACGGGGCAGTGTAAATAACCCTTAACGGGGCAGTGTAAATAACCCTTAACGGGGCAGTGTAAATAACCCTTAACGGGGCAGTGTAAATAACCCTTAACGGGGCAGTGTAAATAACCCTTAACAGGGCAGTGTAAATAACCCTTAACAGGGCAGTGTAAATAACCCTTAACGGGGCAGTGTAAATAACCCTTAACGGGGCAGTGTAAATAACCCTTAACGGGGCAGTGTAAATAACCCTTAACAGGGCAGTGTAAATAACCCTTAACAGGGCAGTGTAAATAACCCTTAACAGGGCAGTGTAAATAACCCTTAACGGGGCAGTGTAAATAACCCTTAACGGGGCAGTGTAAATAACCCTTAACAGGGCAGTGTAAATAACCCTTAACGGGGCAGTGTAAATAACGGGGCAGTGTAAATAACGGGGCAGTGTAAATAACGGGGCAGTGTAAATAACCCTTAACAGGGCAGTGTAAATAACCCTTAACGGGGCAGTGTAAATAACGGGGCAGTGTAAATAACGGGGCAGTGTAAATAACGGGGCAGTGTAAATAACCCTTAACAGGGCAGTGTAAATAACCCTTAACAGGGCAGTGTAAATAACCCTTAACAGGGCAGTGTAAATAACCCTTAACAGGGCAGTGTAAATAACCCTTAACAGGGCAGTGTAAATAACCCTTAACAGGGCAGTGTAAATAACCCTTAACGGGGCAGTGTAAATAACCCTTAACAGGGCAGTGTAAATAACCCTTAACGGGGCAGTGTAAATAACCCTTAACGGGGCAGTGTAAATAACCCTTAACGGGGCAGTGTAAATAACCCTTAACGGGGCAGTGTAAATAACCCTTAACGGGGCAGTGTAAATAACCCTTAACGGGGCAGTGTAAATAACCCTTAACAGGGCAGTGTAAATAACCCTTAACGGGGCAGTGTAAATAACCCTTAACAGGGCAGTGTAAATAACCCTTAACGGGGCAGTGTAAATAACCCTTAACGGGGCAGTGTAAATAACCCTTAACAGGGCAGTGTAAATAACCCTTAACGGGGCAGTGTAAATAACCCTTAACGGGGCAGTGTAAATAACCCTTAACAGGGCAGTGTAAATAACCCTTAACAGGGCAGTGTAAATAACCCTTAACGGGGCAGTGTAAATAACCCTTAACGGGGCAGTGTAAATAACCCTTAACAGGGCAGTGTAAATAACCCTTAACTGGGCAGTGTAAATAACCCTTAACAGGGCAGTGTAAATAACCCTTAACAGGGCAGTGTAAATAACCCTTAACAGGGCAGTGTAAATAACCCTTAACGGGGCAGTGTAAATAACCCTTAACAGGGCAGTGTAAATAACCCTTAACCCGCTAAGTACGACTATAATAGCCTTTGCGTCCATTGTAAACCAAGATTACACATTTACATTTAATCAGGGTTTACATGTCCGGCTGCTGATCAGTAATTTCCCCCAAAACACACCTTTGTCAGATAAATGGAATGGTCTTAATTCAAAGAAAGAACAGTCCATTATATATATGTAGCGGGTTAAGGGTTAAAAAAAGCACCGTCTATATCCTTTAACAATCTAGACAGCCTTACTTGGCAAAACAAGTATAAGAATACAAGTTTATTTTCTTGTTTGTCTATAATAAACAAAATAATGGTTGATACAATATTCTGTATCGACTATTTTGTGAAGTGTACTGTACTGTAACTTTCTATTGTTTTGAAACGGGAATTTTCATCAATAGTGTCTTGTCATAATAACTGGGAATTTTTTCGCCAACAGGCGGCTGGGAGATCATGAATGAAATGAATGGTCTCCATAACAACCAAGCTGACACGGGCTGTTCTGACCTCGCTGGAATAACAGGTGGCTGGGGCACACAAAATCCAGCCGAACGTTTCAATATGCGGCAGTTGCAGACGTGAGTGGGATTACTTTTCATTCTACAGTTTATGTTTAATTGTTTTAACCATGTTTCATTTCAAAATGTTTCCAATGTGTTACTTCTTATTCAGAACAAAGAATGTCAACGAAAGGAAGATATTCTTATAGATATTGAAAATGGGATTCTGTATTCCGTGGAAGCAAAAAACACAAAAAAGGGAGAAAAGTAGCAGACTCGGTTTTATTGAAAATGTTCATGAGAGGTAATATAAGGTGTATTCTACTTTAAAGCCTCACGGATTGTGCTTGATACCAGTTAGAATATAAAGAATAACACTAATGATGTGTAATCGGGGCGACTGTTGACAGCCGCCACACAGCACTAAACAAATGCTATTGTGAATGTCAATAAATACTGAAAAGGGGATCCCTTGGAAGCAACAAATACAAACAAGAGAGAAAATAGTCCTCTTTTGGTTTCTCCGTGTGACCACCTTGTTAAGACAAGCCATGTTTAAGTCGCAATTGCTTCTGTTTGTGCACATTGTCTTGTGGGATCTATACATCTAACACATTCATTTATTTCTTATAAAGTTAATAATGTGAAGGCTGCCATTAACCTGGATGGTGATAAGCTGAATGTATGGGTTGGACAATTAAAATTCAAAATAGTATGCATCTTGAAATTCTATTTGCAGTTTTATAAGTCGACAGGCCGCCGCCATTCACCAAGCGGATGCTCAGGCACAAATTACAGCTTCCACAACTGAATATCACACCACCTCTGGTGGCTGGGGAAAAAACTTCTTGTCAGACGCTTGTTTGCAGCCTCTTGGAGGGGTAAGAATCCCTCCGTTCCTGTTTATTTATATCAATCAAAATAAACATGAAACCTCTGTGTGGAATTATAGCTCCCCCACACAAAGTGTGGTAGGGGAGCCATATTGATTTTGTGCTTTCTGTCTGTTTCTTTCTCTGTCTGTTTCTTTCTCTGTCTGTTTCTCTGTCTGTGTCACAAACGATGTCCGATCAATAACTAGAGAATGGTTGGACCTAGGGTCCTCAAACTTGGAAGGATGGTTGGTCATGACAAGTAGATGACCCATATTGATTTTGGGGTCACTAGGTCAAAGGTCAAGGCTGTAGGTCTGTCTGTGTCACAAACGATGTCCGATCAATAACTAGAGAACGGTTGGACCTAGGGTCCTCAAACTTAGAAGGATGGTTGGTCATGACAAGTAGATGACCCCTATTGATTTTGGGGTCACTAGATCAAAGGTCAAGGTCGTGGTGACATTGACTATCAAAACGATGTCCGATCAATAACTACAGAACGGTTGGACCTCGGGTCCTCAAACTTGGAAGGATGGTTGGTCATGACAAGTAGATGACCCCTATTGATTTTGGGGTCACTAGGTCAAAGGTCAAGGCTGTAGGTCTGTCTGTGTCACAAGCGATGTCCGATCAATAACTAGAGAACGGTTGGACCTAGGGTCCTCAAACTTGGAAGGATGGTTGGTCATGACAAGTAGATGACTCCTATGGATTTTGGGGTCACTAGGTCAAAGGTCAAGGTCGTGGTGACATTGACTATCAAAACGATGTCCGATCAATAACTACAGAACGGTTAGACCTCGGGTCCTCAAACTTGGAAGGATGGTTGGTCATGACAAGTAGATGACCCCTATTGATTTTAGGGTCACTAGGTCAAAGGTCAAGGTCGCGGTGACATTGACTATCAAAACGATGTCCGATCAATAACTACAGAATGGTTGCACCTAGGGTCCTCAAACTTGGAACGATGGTTGTCATGACAAGTAGAGGGGTCACTAGGTCAAAGGTCAAGGTCGCGGTGACCTTGACTATCAAAACGATGTCCGATCAATAACTACAGAACGGTTGGACCTTGGGTCGTCAAACTTGGAAGGATGGTTGGTCATGACAAGTAGAGGGGTCACTAGGTCAAAGGTCAAGGTCGCGGTGACCTTGACTATCTAAACGATGTCCGATCAATAACTAGAGAACGGTTGGACCTAGGGTCCTCAAACTTGGAACGATGGTTGGTCATGACAAGTAGATGACCCTTTGGTCAAAGGTCAAGATCGTGGTGACCTTGACGATCAATAACTAAAGAACGGTTGGACATAGGGTCCTCAAACTTGAAACGATTGTTGGTTATGACAAGTAGATAACCCCTATTGATTTTCGGGTCACTAGGTCAACAAAATAACAGGTCATCTTGGTCACTACGTCAGTCAAAATGGAGTTTTTCTAGTCATTTCAGAGTGAGTCAAAGGTCAATGTCACAGGGATATTAAATATCAAAACGATCTCTGATCAATAGAGAACGGCCGGCGAATGGGGGAGCCATACGTTTTTGTCCCATGGACAACAACAATTTCTAGTTTATTGTGTTCACACAGTGATACTTGGATAGAGCTATTTCTGAATTGTTTTGTAACCGTTTTATTTTTCTGAAAACAATACTTTAACATTGTCATCTTGTCTGAACCGTTTGAGAGTCTTAAATTAGAATTCAGTTGCGTGTTACCTAGTCTATGGACTCCCGCACGTCACTTCGTCTAACTGCCCAGTAGGTTGGTTGAATTGGTTGAATTGGATTTTATAGTCGCACCAACAGCTAAGGTCATATGGCGACTTTCCAGCTTCCATTGGTGGAGGAAGACCCCAGGTGCCCCTCCGGGCAATTTTCGTGCACGGGCGGACACCTGGGTAGAACCACCGACGTTCTGCAAGCCAGCTGGATAGCTTCCTCACATAAAGATTCCTAGGTCCCTGAGGGATCAAACCTACAGCGGTGAGGGGCAAGTGATTTCAAGTCGGAGACGTTAACCACTCGGCTACGGACGCCCCCAACTGCCCAGTAGGAGCACAATCCCTAAAAAACATTAAAAAAAACACAACAACATGGAATGTGAAGCACATGTGCTTTTGTTTTTTGGTGCTTCACATGTTTTCACATGTCGAAAGAGTAAGTTACTAGTCTCGTATACACTACAACGTAAACACGTCTATTTTAATACTAAATTAACACGTACGGTGTATTTCTAGTCTTCTTCTGATTGCTTCGCTGTGCTATAATCTTCAAAACCAAGTAAGACATGTGCAGGTGCGGTCTTGGCAGGCCGAGATAGGTGTTTTACGCATTTTTTTTATTTATTTTTTATTTTATTGTTTTTGCATTATGCAGATTAACAATGTTTCTTTTCTGTGATTGCAGGGACACCTGACGTTTTATTCAATCCATACATACGCTACTGGTGGCAAAGATTTTAACCCAAACTCTCCCGTACTTGTAGGTATTATCATAAACCGCGGTGTGTCTATTACCCTTATATTTAATGAAATTGTAAATAATGATCATGGTGCAGTCTTTCTCAAAAACTATTCTGTGACGTTTTTACTAATATAATCATATGGGTTTGCATGACCATACATGCGATATGGACCATTGTGTTAAATGATTTGATGTTATAGCCGCATGGTTAAAGACGTTGCGTTGTAAACCTTCGCCTCTCACCACTGCGGGTCGGAATCCCATTGGGAGCTCGACTTGTAAGTGAGGAATTGTCGATTCTTACGCATGGCGGGAGGTGTACAGTACTGGTTATACCCAGGAAAAGTGGGTGGTCTGCCTCCACCACAAAAAAATCGACCGTCATATATAACCTTACACGTGTTGAAAATGACGCAAAACGCCATACAAACAAAGCAAACCTGTTTATAGATGTCAAATTCGTGTAATTTAGCTTGCATAAATGTATTGACATATGTGCATATATGACTGAAAGACTCACCAACGAACGGACAATAGGTTACCAGTCTACAATAATTAAGGATTTCTGTTCCCTTTTGTGGAATCCCATTTAAAGTGCATTAACAAAAGAAAAAATATGTATATTGATCCATACTCATCTTATGTCGTACTCAATGTCATGTTTGTATCGACTAATTCACATATTTATCAAGTATGTATTTATAATTCAAGAGAGCACTGCCTAGGGATATGTGTAAACATATAATACTGAAAGTTTCATGCAAACATACTCAAGCTTATTTGAGTTCTAATTCTGATATTTTTCAAATGTAATCTCAATGGGATTGCACAAAAGGGATATAACATGTGCAAGCTGTATTTGCTAGAATGGTGGAGCTCACTACAATCTAGACAAGCCGCTTGTGATCGGAGAGTTTTCGCATACCTGTAGCCATGGGAGGAGTGCCTCGCAGCTTTTCCAGGCATTTTACAACAATGGCTACGCCGGCGCCTGGACATGGGAATGGTCAGTATATTTATCTTACACTGGCGTGTATACTCAAAACAAATTCATTCTATTCAGGCACATGGTTTACCTCATGTATTGAATACGATTGTATCTTTATCACCCCACGCGTACTAGCGCGTATCGGGAGTCAGACAATGCGTAAGTCATGCGTACCGCTTTGGTGCAACTGTTAGCTATTATGGGCGTGTAGAACACACGAATCTAATATCACCCTCAAATGTAACTCGATTACAGATGCGGGATCGGCGATCGTCGATAGATGGATTACATTTTCGCTTGACATGATCTGTAAGTATCACTATTATATAAGCGATCAAAATCATTTTCTCTGTTTCAATTGCCACCAAGTGACCACAGATAGAACGCTTTCAAAAATCTACAAGGCTTTTGTTTCTAACAAACGTTATACTTTCTATTACATAAATTAATACGAAGTACTTTTTTATATTTACAGGAAGCATGAAGCACAAGGGTCTAACGAATGCAGCGGTAGCTGGGCGGATCAACTAACGGGCGTAGCGCATATAGCAGATCAAAAGACTCACGGCTTATCTCGCATAACGGGCCCACTTTAGAAATATGTGTCATCTTGTCTGAACTGAGCAGTCATCATTCTGGAATGATCATAAAACAAATACATCTATTTAGCTAGTTTCAGTATTAAATGGATTCATTGACGATTATAATTGATATTCAGCACGAGATAGCTAAAGAAACTAACCCGCCAAATAACTGCAAACTTACTCTACAAAACCTTTTATCAAACTCTATCTAGGTGTTCAGGACATATAATAATATGTATACGTCGATTTAAAGTAAGGTTTATTCACGGGTTCTTAGAATACCCGTCATTGCATATGCGTAAAATGAATTATGAGTTGGTAACTCTTAATTCGACGCTCTAGTTTTGAAGTTTGGCCTGGCTGGTTAAAGGTTTGGATTCTCAAAATATGTACATATAAATACCTCGGCAACAGGTTTAGAAACAGCAAACATATGTTGTAAACGTTGGCTGTTGTTGGCGGGATAGCTACTTTAAGTCGAGCAGGAAATGCAGCACTCATAGAATGAAGTCCACCAAAACATGCATTCAAAACAATTACCAATTACAAGGAAAAACAGAAACAAAGTAGATGCGACAACACAAACAAAAGGATTGTCACCAGGGATACCGTCCTGGAACGGTCATTCTAATGTAACTATAATGTAACGCGTTATTCTTACGCCACATATAATTTGCGACCGTAAAACCCACGATTTACCGTCTGAAAAATACGTGACGTCACATAACATTGTAATAAGCGACGTCATAGCAATGCCGTTACCCCGTGAATTTGAGTTTTCATAGAAAAACAAGTGTCTATGTATAATTTTACTTTATATTTCTGACATTTACATGGAAAAGCATTATAATTGAGATAACCATGCTAAGCATTTCAATCTGGGACGGCATGTGGTTCGTTTTACGGTCCGAAATTCCGTTTTACGACTCCGCTACCGCGTCGCCGTAAGGGACAGGCAATAATTATCGGGGAGTTGGGACCGCTGCAAATAAAAATGTTATATAAAAAAAAACGTACGTCCCATGGCAAGCAAGCGAAAATAAAGATATCGTCCCATGGTTTGTCGCGACAAAAAAAGTACTGAATTTGGAAGTGTGATATCACTCTTTCCAATAGGTGATATCACTGATTCAAGACTAATAGGTGATCACTCGCTCGAATCGGTGATATCACAACCTTGTTTTAAAACCTAAACGTCGCCCCACAGACATAACCCCATGTCAACATCAACAAAACCTAAAATATCGTGCGCGCGCATGTGTGTGTGTGTGTGTGTGTGTGCGTGCGTGCGTGCGTGTGTGTGTGCGTGCGAGCGTGTGTGTTTGTGTTTCAGAATACGTACAATGGTTCTTGTGAAAATACTATTTTGTTAATGTTTTGTTTTATTTCTTTTTATATACAGACACGTGTCCCCAAGTTCGGACCATTATTTCACCCTGGTGACTTGATAGAATCGGGTTAAATAATCATATGAAAAGCAATTGTTAACATACATGTGTATATGCAAAAATGTTCCTATGGAGCTATATGTACACGAATTTCGGACACCCATTCCGAGTCCATTTTGGACGCCGGGGACTAAAGGAACACATCAAGATTCTGAAAAATACATTTAGTTATGCTACAAATAATGAATTTATCGATCCTTGGGGAATTTTATAGTTTTAGATGTTACAATACAAGAGCAAAGAATGACTATGGCTGTAGTTTATGGGCTAATTGCAAACAATCCTCAATCGTTTCAGTATTTTTTTAATGTTGTTGAAAGTTTCGGTAACACTTCTTTATAGTTATTGCTCTTGAACTTAGTCAAACTTGCTATTCAGCACATGCAATACTGCGGAGCGAAATAATTCAACTGTTATTAAGATATTGAATTGAAACCGTGTGTACTTGATCATCTTAAAGTGTAGATGCGTGTGACCAAATGTTGGTGCAGCTCAGTCAATTCCATGCAGAGTTATTTCCCTTGCACGTAGTAACCATTGCTTTATTCAGCATATGCAATCTTGTGGAGTGAACTACTTTTACAAATTGGAAGATATTGAATTAAAACTGTGTGTACATGATAAACATGAAGTGAACATGTACATAACACAATTTTCGTGCTGCTCACTCAATATCATGCAGAGTTATTGCCATTGATCTTACTCAACATTGTTTGCAGGGGTATTTATCACCCTCAGTGATAGTTCTAGTTTATTATTGGTGGCGATTGGAGTGTGCCATTAAATTACGAGATAGATTTATAACTTTAAACACAAAAATAACATAAAATCAAATGAAGCAATTTTAAGCATTATGTAACTGTTGTAAAGAGTCTGTACATACTTACCAAGTATTGGTTCCGGAACGGAGTACTGTGGCAAGTATAATGTATAGACGTCTTTACAGGTTGGTGTGTGAGCTCGAACTGGTGACGTCACCCGCTTCGGCGCAGGCGCAATGGATTAGGCTGGATCGCAGGTGTCGATCCACCAGTGGTCGAATTACAACACTCCTGTCACTTTTAAAAAGGGCAAAGCCCCCAATGCCTGCTGGTCCCCCGACACCGTCAGCAATGGCTCACTCTTACCAAGAGTGTACACTCCGTGTACCAGTGGCGGTACAATCCAGACTTCATATAAATCATTAGCCTGAAGATTGTAATAAGGAAGATTTACAATACCCACTATAGTATGGGTTTAGAGTAAGGTCGCGAGTTACCAACAGACGTTGAATTATAAAGTATTATTATAAAAGTTAAAGTTATGTTAAAATATTCACACCTCAACGATGGAGTTGTGAAAGTAAAAGTTACTTATATACAAAAAACTTTCACACATCTCAATAGAGTCCTGTGATTATTAACATTACAAGTGATGAAGTTGCAAAGGTGCAAGTTATATATAAAAGAGGTTCACACATCTCAACAGAGTACTGTGACTAGTTTACCTCAAAAGTAATAGTATTGATGGCTCTATAATGACGGTTATAGAGACAGTATGGCGTATGCGTGTATCGTCCCAGTGGGTGCACTGCGGATATCCGAATTGCCTCTTAGAACCCATACAGAACTTTCGCATTCTCAAGAGATGCACCTATTAGGCCGGCCAGATCCCCACCACGCCTCTCAGCCACCAAGCGACCAACATCCCCTATGAATAGAGGGTTGTTTGGTTTTTGATGCGGGGCCGGAGACAGGTACGGGGAGTCAGTCTCGAGCAATATACGGTTCTCCGGGACTGCCGCCAAGCCCAGCAGCTGAACCTCCGAGAAGTGCTTAACATTGGCTGTGAATCCGAAGAAGCAATTCCTGTAGTAACTGAGCCACCCGTTCACATCGTCCGCACCACCCCCAAAACAATGCAAGTGTATAGGTTGGGACCAGCCACAGTACTCTTGGACTATACGGAATGCTTTTAGGTACAGGTCTGATCCCTCCCTACTATTGTTCCCTCTTATATGGAGGACAAGTGGTAAACTTACACGACTCTGGGGTAGGATACGCCTTAAGGTATCCTCTTGATGCTGCCAGGTGTGACAGGGTTCAGTCATGTCCAGACCCACCTCTCCCAGGGCAGTAACATTGGGGTTCCCCAAGAGAGCTATAAATTCTCTCTCTCTGTCCTCTGAAAAGAGGTGTACCTTACGGGGGTGAACCCCTATTGCTACCTTTACGCCAGGCACCTCTGAGAGAGACTTAGGATAATCCTCAGGATCACAATAAACAGTCACCACACCCTTGATATTGACTTGGACAGAAGGCTGTACGACCAATTGTGCGGACAAAAGGTCACTTACCGAGGCGTTTGACCCTTTCCCCCACAATGCCCGTCTAGATCTGTCCAGATGCATATGACTGTCAATGGCATCGAATACACCCATCGGGTTGGGGACCCTGTTCTGTATCCCAAGTGGTTCACACTCTGAGGTTTGGGGTAAGTCCCCCACTCCATACTGAGTTGTGATAGGATTTATACTGAGGTTAGTCTCCGATAACCCCTCCGCCACTGTTTCCGTCAGATTTAAGGAAGTTGATTCCTCCCTATAGGTCTTCAGGAACTCCTTGTATTGGCTCACCGAGACCAGATTGAGTAAGCTGGCCAGGGGACGCCAATGAATTAAAGTGGCGGGGGAATTTAAAGGAGCCAAGGTGAACCCCTCGACTGGCACTCTCCACCCATTAAATCTGCAGAGCTCATGCATGGCCACTGCAGATCTGTTGGTAATGGTAGACAAAGACGGGACCAAACCCCGATCATTTATTACGTGCACCAGCCGATCTATGGGTTCACCAGTTCCCAGTAACCACGAGCTCAGGAGCCCCAGGGCCGCCATTCTTTTAGCCTGGAACTCTGGGGCTGCCACTGTTTCTGTCGACCAAGTCTCCCAAAACAGCTCCGGCATATGTCTGGAAGTTACATGCTGCTTCATGGATTTGGTTTTCCTGTTGCAACCAGTTATTGGGCATGTAGAGTACTTCGCAAACTTAAACCAGGCTGCCCTGGGAGGCCTTTCCGAGACTTCCACATTAACTTCCTGAGCTTGATCCTCCACTTCAACGTCATTACTAGGACGAGAAGGCGGGGTCGAGGCAGTCGGACAAGGGACATCTGACACATTCTGGATAGTGACCTTCATCAAGGGCAAAGGCTTGGTCTGTTTCCCTTCTCCGATACCCCTACCCTTCCTCTTTGCCCCCCGATTCCTACGCTTACGCTGACTACTTATCCCATCGCTTGGTATAGCATTGGGAACAGCGCCAGTATCCATGACAATTGGATGTTCGCCTTTGACACATCCTTCACTTCTCTCAGGTGAGATAGGAGTATTGTGAATATTAAGGCAAACATCCACAACAGGTCCGGATGCTGCATGAATTTCACATCCCATAACGGTATTGTGATCTTCCATATGCACATCCGGTGGACCCACATACACTTCAGGGTCTGATGGTAACTCCTCCTCATGCCCAGTTCCACCTGTGAGAACAATCGCTCCCCCAACCAAAGATGTAGTCTGCTTGGGGAGTGATGGATTATCCACCAAGCGAATGTCCTTACAGATGGATGATGGCTCATAAACCTGTTCCTTGATCTTGGGTATAGATACTCGGTTCCTGTTTTTGGATTTGTGCGGAAGATTTTGTAAAATCCATGATTCCGAGAGGAAAGTTACGGATTCCAATTGAGCTTTTTCTACCCAAGACCAATTATTTTGTTTTACGGCCAGCTGGTACATAGAGATTAGCAATCTCTGGAACTCCACACCGGGTAGTCCATGAGCCATGCCTAAAGTGTCGCGGATAAGACACCGGGGATTCATTAGTTTCCCTAGCCTCAGGTGGCCCTCTACCAGCTCTATAGTGTTGGTGTAGGCCATTTTCCTGAAAGAGATTGAGCAGAGATTAGCCCTTGCAAATAGGGCATTGGTACTCTTTGATACCACGGGCCTCTTGTACTGTGATATTCACACAGGCTCCGTGATACCATTCGGCACACTTATCGCACTGGATCATAAATTCTCCCGAATATGGCTTCCTACATACACAGAAAAGTTCCTTACCATCTTTTGATGGTTCGTTCCCCTTCTGAGTTGTGGATTTTAGATTTTTCTTATAATTTTGCAACCATTCGGGAATCTGGCGATCCATACACAGCTTCATTTTGTCATGGTGAGTTGTGATTATCGAGTGCCTTAATTTGACTCGGTATAATGCTGCCGATAATTTTGCAATGATTATACCGGGACTTTTCCAAAGGGGGAGTAGTTTTTTACTGACCCCTTTTTTTGGGGCGTTGTTCTCGATATAAACTAGATCGCCTATTTGGTATGATTTTACCAGTGTCCGTAAATCATAATCTCTTTTCATTCTCTTTTGTGACATTTTTAAGGTGTCCCTTGCTGTTTTATGGGCTAATGAAACGGCATTCTCTAACAAACGCACATAGCTGTCCGGATCAGAATCCCTTAAGTTATCATGACTTTTTGGGTACATAAGATCCGGGGGCTGATTTACCTCTCTACCTAACATTAATTTATTAGGTGTGAAGCCCGTTTGCCTGTTGACGCAAGATCGCATGGCACTCGAAATTTGTGCTAGAAATATGTCCCAGTCTTTGGGGGATTTCTGAACATAACAGCGCACGGCGTCCATAAGAGTCCTATTATACCGTTCCACTTGTCCATTCCCAGAAGTTCTGAAGGGTGTAGTTCTGGCTTTGTGAATTCTGGTTATTTCACAGATTTTAGTGAATAGGTCGCTTTCGAAGTTCCGACCCTGATCACTAAATATCTCTAACGCATAGCCAAAACGAGAGAAGAACTCGTTTATTAACGCGTGAGCTGTAACATCTGCCGTTTGTGATGGAAGTGGTACGCACTCTATCCATTTAGTGAATTGGTCCACTATCATCAATATGTATTTGTTACCCCGATCAGTTGGGGTTAGTGGACCTAGGAAGTCGATGTGTACCCTTTCCATTGGAGACCCAGCATGAAATTTTATCATTGGACTTCGACTTTTACGCGTGACAGATTTGCTTTGGTTACAGACCGCACATGAACTTATGAAATTTTTTATATCTTGTGACATTTTATACCAAAAATATTTTTCTTTTAATTTACTTTTTGTGCGGTCTATACCTTGATGGCCTGCGGACGGAATGTCATGGTGCATTTCTAGGATTTCATGTTTTAGGTCTGATGGAATGACTAAGACCTTATCTTTGTTTTCCTCCCTTTGCTTCCATAGCACTCCATCCACTAGGAAGAATAAGTCCTTATTAATCCAATAATATTTTACCGCTTGATTGGCTGCAAACAGTACTCCCTCTTCGGGTTCCTGTTTGTCTTTTAGCCAATCCAACAGAAATGTTAAATCTGGGTCTTGATTTTGCAGTGTTACTAGCTCCGTTCTTTTCTGACCCCAGTACACACCTTGGTGATCCCTGACTATGTTCACCCTACTCCCATCACAATGGTTGGGCAAAAGTCCATCGCAAAGGTTGGGCAAATGTCCATCACAAATGTTGGGTTGTGGGTCATAGACTATAACTCCACCAGGGTCCCAGGGCCAACTCATGTCATCGAGCTTTTGGTCCTGGGGTGATATAAGGCCCTCAACCGGTTGGGTTGATTCGCATGACTCGCGACACATGCAAGTGTTTGCTTGTGATATGCTTTTGTGCAAGGCGCCTTTTGATAGAGGACGTACATCATCAACTTCTGAGGTGAAATTGAACCAATTTTTGTGCAGTCTTTGACAATATGTACATCCTCCACATGGCAAGAGCTTTGGGTCTTGACCCAACGTGTAATGTCTACAAGTTCCCGATATTGGTACACACCTTGACAGGGCATCTGCATTACCATGTTTTGCACCGGGACGATGTTGCACAACCATATCATACTGACTTAACTCCTCTAACCAACGGGCAATTTGACCCTGAGGGTTCTTAAAGTTCAGTAACCAGGTCAGGCTGCTGTGGTCCGTTCTAACAACGAATTTTCGTCCCAACAAATAGTGTCGGAATTGTCGTGTGAATCGTACCACAGCTAGTAATTCCTGTCTGGTCGTGCAATATCTCTGTTGCTCCGGTGATAAGGCATAACTACCATAGGTGATCACCTTTTCTTCACCGTGTTGTACTTGTGAAAGCTCTGCTCCTATTGCATATTTAGATGCATCCGTGTCTAGGATGAACAGGTCTGTACTATTCGGCAGGGCAAGAACAGGAGCATGAGTTAAGGCATGTTTTATGTTCTGAAATGCCTGCTCCTGGTCCTTACCCCACACAAATGCATTTTTCCCAGTTACCCCGTACAAAGGTGCAGCTAACTTTGCATAGTCTTTGATAAATATTCTGTGGTAGTTGGCCAATCCCACGAAACGTTCTACGTCTTTCGTAGAGTTGGGAATAGGCCATTCCCGAACCACAGAAATGTCTTTATCGGACAGTTCCATACCCTCTCCTGTGACCATTCGACCCAGAAACTCTACCTTTCTCCGAAAAAACTCACATTTCTTTGGTTTTAGCTTTAATTTATATTGCCTCAGACGTTCGAACACTTGTTTCAAGTTGTTTAAGTGATTGTTAAAGGTTTTTCCTAAGACCATTATGTCGTCTAAGAATGCCAAGACTATATTCCATGTGAGCCCTCTCAGAACCAGGTTCATTACTCGGGCGAAGGTCGCTGGGGCGTTGCAGAGACCAAAGGCCATTTTTATGAATTCGAAAAGGCCAAATTTGGTGGTAAAAGCTGTTTTCTTTTTATCTTCCTCAGCTATAGGTATTTGCCAATAAGCTGAGTTTGCATCCAATTTGGAAAACCACTTGTTACCAGCCAAAGTGTCTATGCAATCTTCTATTAAGGGTAACGGGAAACTGTCCTTAATAGTGACATTGTTGAGAGCCCGATAATCCAAACACCATCTGACCGTTCCATCCCTTTTCCTTATTAACACTGGAGGAGCCGCCCAGTCAGAATTTGATGGTTCTATAACCACTGCATTCAACATTTTTTCTAAATGATTTTCTTCCTCCGAAACAAAACAGGCAGGGGTTCTACGCATTTTAAGTTTGACCGGCCTGGCATCTCCAGTATCAATATGGTGCTGAATTTCAGTAAAGTTACCCAAGTCAAATTCATCCTTGGCAAACACATCCTGAAACTCAGTTATCAATTCAGCAAAGGCTTCGACTTCTTCTGCCTTTAGATTGACACTGGACTGATGGAACATTACAGATAAATGTTCTGGAATGTTGTTTTTAGCTTCAACATTGCTCATGCTGACCTTCTGCACCTGTACGTTATTTGTTCCACTTAAAAGTTCATCTGGAACAGGCATTACAGTGTGTGCTAAGTGTGCTTCAGCAATGTTGAGTGTTTTCTTTACGGTGATAAACTTGTCGGTAATGTTAATCATACACACTTTAAGATCTTTATTGCCTGTATGTATGGTGCGAGGTACCAACAGTTTATTACTCTTTACTTTTATGGGCTCCACAACATATTGTGGTAGTACATGGTCTACCGAACAGTCAACTAGAACTACTGAATTAGGTGGAATTACCGTTCGCCGGTCTACACACACCCTAGCTACAGTAGGTTGGGAGTCATTCCCACCCTCTAATTCCATTTTAATGATCTCTTCTCCCACCGTTAGTTGGGAATTTAAAAGATCAATTTTGGTGCCATGCGCTTTCAAGAAGTCCAGACCTAACAGCATGGTATCTTGTATTGGAGCCACATAGACTCGTTCGTGGTACACTTTGTTCCCTAATTTGAGGGCCACGGGTCCCACGATAAAGCCTATCATGCTCAACTTCTTACCAGCTGTGTGTAGTCTGATGTTCTTGAGCACTGGTGGTCTAGGTTCTAGTTGTCTGTATAAGGAATCCGAAATTATAGTGACTTCAGCTGCAGTATCAACAACTGCTTGTGTAGGCTGTCTATTGACCACAGCCGCTACTCGGAACATAGACCCAGACCTTAATTGACAGACAGTTATGTCGTCAGGGCTTTGGGACCAAGTGTTCTGAGAATCTTTAGCTGATAATTTCTCTTCCTTTAACATGTTTTCACACCCCTGGTTATTAACCTCTGGCTGGTTTTCACACTCTTTAAGATTGTGATTATGCCTGTTACTAGGGTTGTGAGGCGACCCCTCTGACTGCTTTTCACACTCTTTATGATTGTGATTGAGCATGTCACTAGGGTTGAGAGGCGATCCCTCTGACTGCTTTTCACACTCTTTATGATTGTGATTAAGCGTGTCAATAGGGTTGAGAGGCGGCCCCTCTGACTGCTTTTCACACTCTTTACGATTGTGATTAAGCATGTCCATAGGGTTGAGAGGCGACCCCTCTGGCTGTTTTTCACACTCTTTAAGGTTGTGAATAGGCCCGCTATAAAGTTCCATATTATCACACCTCTTGTCCTGGGAAATGTGAGAACTATTACTATTCACACACTGCCCTAGGCTTGATTTGTGAATGCTTGGAGCTTTGGTTATGTGGCCTTTGATGTCAGGGGTCGGATTTAGGCCTCTCGGTCCGACCCGGACTCGTTTAAAGAATCAACGGACTTTTCATGAGCATGTTCGTCATCTTGGACGAATGAAACGGATTTCCGGTTATGAGCTGCACCCCTCCGGTTTTTTGGACATTCCCTAGCGAAATGTCCTGCTTCATTGCATATGAAGCACCTGGTTCGGGTGGGGGAGGGGGACCTGGGTCGGAACCTGGACTGTTCAGTTAGGCCTTTGAGCGTTGAACTGACGTCCGATAGTATTGTCAGGACTTTGTCCATCTTGGTCTCTAACATAGAGACTCTGTCCTCCAACCTCGGTCTGGGTTTTGGGGAGGAATCTCTACGGGACAGAGCTGGACTCGTGACTGCCTGTACTTTGGGGTGTTCACATATTGTGTCCACAGGCTTCACAGGTTCCGGCTCCGTCTTAGAGCCATAGATGGCAGTTTGGTTTAGTTGATACCACCGTATTGCGTCTACGGCGGCTTCAACAGTCTCAGGCCTCGCGTTTATAACCTGGTGGCCCGCCGCTTTGTTTTCTAAGCCCTGACAGAGGCGTACTACTGCCAATTTGGCAATGTGTACGTCTGGCAGGCCTTTGTAAGCGCGGCACGCCAAGTCATAAATGCGGTCTGCCCAGTCCTCGAGGTCCTCTTTTGGTTTCTGGACCTCGGACATAAATTTGGCCATCAGTGCCTGAACCAAGTCCTTATTTTCGAATCTTTTAGTTAATCGCTGAATGACTTCAGCGTAACTAATTGCTTCGTTCCTGTTTAGAAGGTTGGTCAAGTACTTGCTTGCCTTCCCTTCCAAACTCCAAGTCAGTGCTTCCCGTTTCATAACCGGTGTCCATCCCATCGCATCAGTGTAGCTGGTAAACTTCCGCAAGAAGATCTCCCATTCCGAGGTTCCGTCAAACCTCAGTGTTTTGGGAATTTCGTAATTCCGCGGAAGTTTAATACCCTGTGCGTCTTTAGTGCCCTTGGTGCTCTTAAGAGTTTGAGCTGACAGAATCTCTACTGTATTAGCTAATAGCTTAATCAGTACAGTTTCCGTATTCTCAATTCGGGCCTGATTGTCTTTATTTAATGCATTTTGCATTTCAAACGTGGTCGTACCCGGGGATGGTTTATAATCCATAGGGGATGTTTTATAATCCGTGAACTTAGGCATGGCCATATTGGGCATCTCACCTTTTTCTGGTTCACGTTTGAACTTAGGTCCCGTTTTTGGTTTGGCCCCTCCCGCCTCGAAATGTTTAATTTGTTCGGTGACCTGGTCAATGATAACCTGCTGCTGACCTTTTGGGTTTGACTTTATGGGGCTTAATGCTTTTGCCCCTTCGTCCACTGGGTTGGTGGTGTCAATGTCCAGTTTATCTGAGACATTGCCCATCTCCATCGTACCCACATGTGGATTACTTGCTGGTGCAGCTAGGTCATCCTCATCCCCGCTTTCTTCTTTAAAATTTTGCATGGAGGATAGGGCCTCCATTGTGTCAGCTGGCACATTGACGGACAGGTTGCCATTTTTGGAAAAGTCAACTCTGTCCAGCAACTCGTCAGTCACCTTTAAATATGGGATGGTGCTGATGTTCTGTCTACTAATGTTACCCATTGTAGACCTGAATTGTATTATTCTTTCAGCTATCTTGTCTCTGACACCCGGCAGTTCATTCAACTCTTCCGCCATGCAAAAATTGATCTGAATTTTTTGTGTCATTTTTCTTATATTGAGTTCACAGTACGAATTTGTGATTATTCAATATTGCGTTTTGTATCAATTTCACACCGTAGTTGTGAATAATTAATACAATCGACAAATGACTACAAATAATAAATGTATTGTAATAAATTCACACCGTAGTTGTGAATAATTGAAATTAATACAAATATTATATTGTGCAGTTTCACACTATAGTGTTGTGAATCTCTGTACCATATAGACTTGCTGGATATTTGAACAATTGTATAAATAAATAGGTTAGTAAATAAACATTCCACAGATAACTGATATTTTATTCAAAATCAAAATTCAATATATGTGAAACAGAATGAATTATTTAAAAAAAAAAAAAATGTAACTCTCCCTAGACTGGAATTGTGATTTCACATTACACACTATAAAGTGTGAAAGGTTGTGAATTTCAGATGCCACCTGGGAATGATAGATAGAATTGTAAAGTTGATGGAAAAAAAATAAATATAATTAAATAACTATTAGATTTACCATTTTGGTACTTTTTGGTTCATTCCGCCAGTTACCTGGTCATGTGGCCAGGCCAGCCGGCGGTGAACGGGAAAATTCAAAAATAAAAACTATTCCAATTTAGTTTTTTCAATTCCTATTAATAACAAAATGAGTGTGGAAAGAATCCACACTAAAAAGTAGTATTGAAAGCGCTGTAAACTGCCGACGTGGCGTGATATTTCGCGCCCAAATGTGACGCAAAACACGCAAATTACCCCACCCACTCAGAAGTGTGTGGGGTACAACAACAAGTCGCTTTCACAGCGGCAAAAAGCATAAATACCTTCCTCCGCTGGGAGTTCGTATTGCTCGCAGCGCCATTGTTGTAAAGAGTCTGTACATACTTACCAAGTATTGGTTCCGGAACGGAGTACTGTGGCAAGTATAATGTATAGACGTCTTTACAGGTTGGTGTGTGAGCTCGAACTGGCTTCTAGCGGGTGAATGGTGACGTCACCCGCTTCGGCGCAGGCGCAATGGATTAGGCTGGATCGCAGGTGTCGATCCACCAGTGGTAGAATTACAACATAACTTTAAGAATTACATGACCTCTGGAGAATTTGTAATATCAACATCAAAAGGTACAATGGGAGGGGCCCCTTTAATAAAATGGTACGCTTAGACTATTTCCTTGTCTCGTTCGACTTTCAAGATTACGACGAGAAATGTTCAATTGATATTAGTTATAAATCTGACCACTTAGCAATTTATGTGCACTTGATCAACAACGGGGCCGGGGAACATGGAAATTTAATAACAGCTTATTAACAAATGCTGAAGATGTAAATATATTTCTGAAACAATAGACAAATATAAAGTTAACAATTTAAATGATGAAAAAGAAATACGATGTAACATAGATGATCAACTATTTGGGGAAACGCTTAAACTTATGATTAGGGGCAAAACCATACTTTTGCTTCCTGTTTAAACCGAGAGAAAAATAAGAAAGAAAATGAACTGGAAACTGAACTTAAACAATTATAAGTTTTATTAGACAATGGGTACAATTCTGTTAAATATGAAATTGATCAATTATTTATTGAGCTAAAAACAATCCGGGATGAAAGAATAAGAGGAATTATTTTAAGAACAAAAGCGAAATGGAAAGTCGAAGGGGACAACTCTACTAAATACTTCTGCAATTTAGAAAAGAGGCAATACACAGAAACATAGAAAGTGATGGAAATGAAACAACAGATTTAAAAGAAAAACTTAAGAGTAAACACATCTTTATGAAACTCTCTACAGCTCTAAACCTGTAATACCCATATCGCAGGAAAACGAACGTTTATTTTTTGATACAAACAATCTTTTTTAAACAAGTTAAAATAAGAAGAACGCGACTCGCTAGAGAGACTTCTTAGTGTAAATGGATGTTTAAATGCTTAAAAAAATATGAAAAAATGATAAATCTCCAGGTTTATTTGGCTTTACAACTGAATTTTATAAATTCTTTTGAAAAGATGTTGGTATTTTTATGGTTAGATCTTTGAATCAAGGATACAATTTCGAGTCGTTATCAGTCACTCAAAAGTGTGATCACTTGTCTTCCTAAGGAAGGTAAATCAAAACTGCATTTAACAAAATTGGAGACCTATTACGCTTATGCATGTAGATGGGAAAATTGCATCCTCAGCTATTGCCAATCGATTTAAAAAAACAATACTCCCAAAACTAATATCGCAAAGTGAAACAGAATTTTTAAAGGGACGACAAATGGGTGATTTAACACGACTTATATCTGATCTTATTTTAAAATATGATGAAGAAAACATACCCGGACTTCTTGTTTTACGAGACTTTAAACAATATTTTGATTCTTTAGAATGGGAATTCATAGAAAAATGTTGACGTTTCCTTAACTTGGAGATTCAATTTTAAACTGGTTTCACACATTTTATAATAATGTATCTATTTGCATACTGAATAAAGAACATTGTTCAGATTTTTTCAATCCAAAGAGGTGTTCGACAAGGTGATCCTTTTTCTCGATATTTGTTTATAATATGTGTTAACTTTTTAAGTGCTGCTTTGAAATATCACCCCGATATAAATGGTATACGTGTAAGATACTCTGAATATTTATTAAACCAATATGCCGATGACTTCTCTCTTTTTCTAGAGGATGATGAAAAATAATTAAATACTGCCCTTCAAACAGTGGACAAAATTTACATCTGCTCCGGTTTAAAAGTAAATTTTGACAAAACCCAAATTATATGGATAGAAAAAAGGTTGTCGCGAAAAACTTCATTCTGATAAACCAGTGATCTGGAATTATAAAGGAGATTTTAAAATTCTAATAATAACTTAGATAAAGACAACTATTTTATAAATAATTATCAGATAAAATTAATAAAATAAAAAATCTGTTAAACGACTGGTCTTTTAGAAATCTTACGCTTATTGGAAAAACAACAGTTATCAAAACGCTTGCACTTCCCATCATAATTGACTGCTTAACTGTCCTTTCTGACCCCCCAGATCACATTTTCCAAGAATTTCAAAATATTTTACTTAATTTCTTATGGTCGGGAAAAATGGATCAAACAAGAGTGTCCATTGGGCACAAAACACTCCCGTCGAAAGTGGATCATTTGTAACTGTGATAACAGACGGATGGACGGAAATGCCGCGACATAATACGAACTCCGTTGTTACCAGGGCGATTGGTCTTGTTTTCGAACTTGACCGAGTTTCATCAAGATTGAAAACAAATATTCAAGTTATTGAGCGGACATCATCAAAATTGTCAATTTTCAATAATTAAGGTCCATCACTCCTTTGTTACCGGAAAGATCTGGCTGATTTCCGAACTTCACCTAAATAATATGCACATATACATTATTCTGAAGTTTCATAAATATTAACAACAAATACTCAAGTTATTGAGCGGACATCGTTAAAATGTTCAATTTTCAATAATTAAAGGGCCATAACTCCGTTGTTACAGGGCGATTGGGCTGGTTTTCGAACTTGACCGAGATATTATGCCTATAAACATTTTTTCAAGTTTCAAATGATTGGATACTATGTGTTAGAGTTAGAGAGCGGACATCGCAAAACTTAACGGACAGACGGACGGACGGACGGTCGACGCCATGACATAATACGACGGACGTATAATAAACAATAGGCCCAAGAGTGCCTGTGGACGCTCTACTGGCTAAAGATAAAGTTTGTGTATAAGGGGCCATAACTCTGTCAAAAATCAATCAACCGGAACATGGCGATGACATGCGCAACAATGCTTGAAACTGATCATCTCTGCCATCTGGCCGGAGGTTCAGGAGAAGTAGTCTGTACAAAGTCCTTTAAAAGGCCACAACTCTGCCGAAATTCATTCAGCTGGAACACGGATGAACGAATGAATGCATGAATCAATGAATGAATGAATGGTGTTTTACGGCACGTCAACACATAAACAGGTCATCTTGTGCGCTAAAACTAAGGAAAGATGAAGAAATGAAGTATTAATTAAAAATTAATGTAAATATATAAAGACAAAACTATTAAAAAATAAGGGACGATATGGTAGTAATATAAACTATATATGTAAATCAACAAATGCCCGTCAACGGGTATATAAACAAGTATATATATATAAGAACACATTATAATGATTTATATAGTCTGATTTCTTTTAGGAAATCTAAAACAAGACTAAAATATATATACTCGGTGAGAAAGGTTTTGGACCAGGTTAGTGTTCGAAC
Source organism: Cyrtodaria siliqua (assembly GCA_037043455.1). Taxonomy (NCBI): domain Eukaryota; kingdom Metazoa; phylum Mollusca; class Bivalvia; order Adapedonta; family Hiatellidae; genus Cyrtodaria; species Cyrtodaria siliqua. The sequence goes on along the minus strand of JAWPHD010000717.1, from coordinate 348,074 downwards.
CCGTACAATGATCGCTGAACCATGACATTCGACCATAACCCTTATTATCGCAGCTGATAATTGACAATAGATCAACAATCAACAATAATTATCGTTTACAATGAAAGTTTTCAAAAAAATAATAATCTTTTTATTGGTTACTCGAATGTTTGTAACTGTTACTTTTTATGGACTTTGCAACATTTTTTACAGACCTTTTGTGTGCGATATTTTTTTTAAATCAAATCTTGTTTGGAATTTAACGTGCCTGGTACCAAATTAAACGGGTAGCGTATGCCTTGGTTACTAAAAAAAGATACTTAAATTTTGTCCACTAGATTTATTTTTATATGACTTTATATACCCTGGTCCAAAACTTTTTTACCGAGTATAGTATCAAATAATTCTTTCATAGTATTAACATTGTAGTACCTTTGACGCATAGGATCAAAGTCTACACATTCCAACAAGATGTGTTTGACCGTTAACGGTGCAAAGCAGGGTATACATTCTGGTAATTGCTCACCTTGTAATATATATATGAATGAGTATAATGTGTATGCCCTATCCTGCACTGGGCTAGGACAACTTCTTCCCGACGAATGAGTCTACTAGAAGAACGCCATTCTCCGAGTAACGGTTTAATTGAATGGAGTTTATTGTTAACTGACAAATCCCAAGCGGCTTGCCAAGAGTTACGAATAAATGTGTTAATACAACTTTCAAAATTAGTATAAGGTAATTTAGCATAAGATATATGTAAACCTAATGCTGCTTTAGCAGCACTATCAGCTCTATCATTATCACGTATTCCTACATGACTTGGAAGCCAGCAGAAAATAATAACATTATCAACTATATGAGAAGTGTACTTTTCTAAAAGTTGAAGTACAACTGGGTTATCATGTTTCATATTACCCAGTGCTTGAAGAGATGAAAGGGAATCAGAAAAGATTACAAAATGGTCATCATCAGATTCCTGAATATAATTTAAGGCACGTTCAATTGCCTTAAGTTCAGCTGAGAAGATAGAGGCCTTGTCAGGCGGGCGGCTCTTTATGCTGTGTTTGTGAACAACAGCTGCTGCAGCTATATTATCTCCATCTTTACAACCATCTGTTTATATATGTTAAAAGTTACTGTATTTCGATTTAATTTCATTAAATTTGCTTTGGAAGACAGTAGGGTCTGTACTGGATTTGTTACTATTACAAAGATCAAAAATAATTCTTGGTATTTCCAAAGTCCACGGTGGAATTTATGGTACTTTGTACTTGGCAAATTTAGGTCGATTTCAGTATCTCTTAATTTTGGTTTAATACGACGACCAAATGGTCGAATGTCCTTCGGATTTCGATCAAAAAGAGGTTCACAACTAGGATTAAAAACATTATCGAAAGTTGGGTTTGAAGGGTTAGATTTTAATTTAATGGCATATTGTAGGGCTAATTTGTCCCGTCTATTAGACAGTGATGGTTCATTAGCTTCAACATATAGACTTTCGGCTGGTGATGTTTAAATCAGAAGCAGGAGAACTAGTCGGGACAAAGTTTGTATACTAGTATTAAAACCTATAAATGGCCATAACTCTACCAAAAATCATTCGACCGGAACACGGTAATGAAATACACAACAAGGTTTGATACTGATCTTCCTTGCCACGTTTCACTGAAATCCGGCCAGGGGTTCAGGAGAACTAGTCCGGACAAAGTTTGTCTATTAAACCCTTAAAAGGGCCATAAATCTCCGTCAAACATCTTTTAACCGTAACACGGTGATGATATATACAACTAGGCTTGGTACCAATCATCTTTGAAAGGTTTCGTTGAAATCCGGTCAGGGGTTTAGGAGAACTACTCCAGACAAAGTTTGTGTATTAAAACCTTTAAAGGGCCATAAATCCGCCAAATCATTCAAACGGAAAACAGTGACGATATGTACAATTAGGCTTGGTACTGATCATCTCTGCAAAGTTTTCACTGAAATCCGACAAAAAGAAGGTCCTATCGTCTTCACGAGGCCAACTACAGTATCAAGGGCCATAACTCCGGTATTACTAATCCGATTTGGTTGTTTTTTCAAACTTATCCAAGCTTTCATTGATATCAACAATCTGGTAAAGTTTGGTTACGAGCGGATGAAAAATGAAGGCCTTATCATCTTAACAAGGCAAAATACAGCATTTTTACCTAAATTAAGGGCCACAACTCTGTTGTTACCGTTCCGATCTGGCTAGTTTTCTAACTCGTCCAAGCTTTCATTAATATCAACAATCTTTTAAATTCTGAAAAAGATAGGATGAAAAATGAAGGCCCTATCGTGTTAACGAGGTCAAATTATAGCATATTTTAGAAAATCAAGGGCCAAAACTCAGGTGAAAATGATCCGATCTAACTGGTTTTCAAACTCATCCGAGCTTTCATTAGTATCAACAATCTGGTAAAGTTTGAAAAAGATCGGATGAGAAATGAAGGCCCTATCGTGTTAACGAAGCCTAAGTATAGCATATTTCAGAAAATCAAGGGCCATAACTCCGAAGAAAATGGTTTGATCTGGCTGGTTTTCGAAATCGTCTAAACTTTCATTGATATCAACAATCTGGTAAAGTTTGAAAAAGATCGGAAAAAAAAGAAGGCCACATCGCGCTAACGAGACAAAATATAACAATTTTAACACATCAAGTGCCATAACTCCGGTATTACTATTCTGAACTGGCTCGTTTTCGACCTCGTCTGAACTTTTAATGATATCAACAATCTGGTAAAGTTTGAAAAAGATTGAATAAAAAAATGATGGCACTATCGTGTTAACGAGGCCAAATTATAGCATACTTCAGAAAATCAAGAGCCATAACTCCGGTGTAAATGGTCCAATCTAGCTGGATTTCGAACTCGTCCGAGCTTGCATTACTATCAATAAAGTTTAAAACAGATCGGATTAAAAAATGAAGGCCCTATCGTGTTAACGAGGCAAAATATAGCAATTTTAACTAAATCCAGGGCCATAACTCCAGTGTTATTTATCCGAACTGGCTGGTTTTCAATATTATCTGAGCTTCTATTAATATCAACAATCTGGTAAAGTTTGAAAAAGATTGGATGAAAAATGAAGGTGCTACAGGTGCTCAATCAGGGTTACCGTTACCATAAACTTCGTAAAACCTTTGCAAAATGTTATTATCGTAACCCTTATATAAAAGTAATTTAAGGACTCTTCTGCGACATGGACTATCACAACCTGACTACTATGGTGATGTGATTTATAAATTTCGTAAGATTCTTGGTCATGTTCTCTTTCATACTATCTTTGTTAAACTTGTTAAAAAGTTTATCAAAAGAGGTTATTGCCCTATCATTTTGCAACGTACTGCATGCTTGGTGGTGGACCCTTTTACAGTTCGCCACTATGCTTTCCTCTTTAATTGTACGATGACCGGACAGTCTGTGGACACTATGATGACGCATACCTAAAGCCCATTATCGGAAAAATATGGGACAGGGAAAGCAGCATTCAAGGACGACAGTCAACCACAAATATTATCTAATAGGAAGATGAGTGCTTCACAAACTTCATAGCAAGTCCACACAGTATAATTGTCTAAACTGCCGTTAGTAAAAAACGCTTTAATATTATTACATGCCGAAAATGTAGTATTTTCTCTAGTGAATTTTTTTTGAATAAGAGGAATTAGCTTGCCTTTAATAAGGTGATGTGGTAAGGTTGTATATAGTATAGAGAAGTCATAAGTGCTTATTGATGAAACTTGATCTTTATTGAAAATTTTATCAAGAACGTCTCCTGAATTTTTTATAGTCCATATAGTATAATTGTTTAAACTGCCGTTAGTAAAAAACGCTTTAATATTATTACATGCCAAAAATGTAGTATTTTCTCTAGTGATTTTTTTTTGAATAAGAGAAATTAGCTTGCCTTTAATAAAGTGATGTGGTAAGGTTGTTTTGAATAAGAGAAATTAGCTTGTCTTTAATAAGGTGATGTGGTAAGGTTGTATATAATGTAGAGAATTCATAAGTGCTTATTTATGAAACTTAACCTTTATTGAAAATTTTATCAAGAACGTCTCCTGAATATTTTATAGACCAAAATAAATTAATCCCAGAGTTTTCATAAGTTTTATCACAATATAGTTTAACGTGATCTTTAACGGCAGAAAGACAATAAGTTAAAAGTTTGGAGATGGGTTTTTTTGTGGTGCAGGCACTAGAATTCGAAATAAAGCGAGCCGTATACGGATTTTTATGTAATTTAGGAATCCAGTACATAGTAGGCAGTCTGTTTTGTTTATCATTTACACCAGCCTTGAAAGTAGTGGACCAAGTGATATGTGCGGAAACAATATCATCCTCAGTAGAATTAACTGGAGTATACGAATTGGTGCTGCCGAGCTCCAGAGATAAAACATTGACGTAATGTAGGCGTAATTACATTATTAGCTGCTTTATCTGCAGGAACTAAAACAAATTTATTATGAAATTCTTGAATTCCCGATTTTAAATTACGAAAAGAAAACCTAGGTCTCGGAGGATGTAAAGAGGGGTCCTGATCTTCTTTCCAAATATAAATGTAATTTAAGGACTCTTCTGCGACAAGGACTATCACAACCTGACTTCTATGGTGATGTGATTTATAAACGTCGTAAGATTCTTGGTCATGATCACTTTCATACTATCTTTGTTAAACTTGTTAAAAAGTTTATCAAAAGAGGTTATGACCCTATCATTTTGCAACGTACTGCATGCTTGGTGGTGGACCCTTTTACAGTTCGCCACTATACATTCCTCTTTAATTGTACGATGACCGGACAGGCTGTGGACCCTATGATGACGCCTACCTAAAGCCCATTGGGACGGTGGCGTTTGATGTTAGCCATGTTCTTTCTTGTCGTGCCCTTAATGGTGTATACTCTTACTGCTCTGGCTTCTGCCAAGTCATTGAGTACCTTCATTGTGGCTTTCTAGGCTATTGTTTTTTTGTATTATATTTACACGAGCATATTTGTGTTTTACTTATATTGCCTATTGATGCTGCCTTGTTGGTTAGAGTTTAGATCATGGCGGGGATTTCTTTATTTACACTGTCCTGTTTTAATGGGATGACAGTAGGGTAAGTGTGAGGTTTGGTGCACCCTAGAACCGGTTTAAACCCCCAGTGGCCTACTTTGCCACTGACCGTTCCAAGGCGGTAGCCCTATTGTCAACCCTTTTTTGTTTGTGATGTCGTTTGCATTTTTTATTACTTTTGCTTTTTCGTTTGTCTGTTTGCGTGTTTGTTTTTGTGTTTTGTGGTTGACTGTCGTCCTTGAATGCTGCTTTCCCTGTCCGATATTTTTATCCTTCTTAGCATTATAAAAGTTAATACGTGCATCTAAAATTTTAAGAATTAACTTTTTCCGAGTAGAAAGCGAGTTTGGATCCGCATGTTCTCTACGACACCATTTTATACTAAAATCTTCAATGGAGTGGACGATCTGGGCACGACAGGCATTACAATCAATAGTTGAAGGTAATCTATATTTAGGACCTTTCGAAAACAAATGCCGAATACGTTTATCAACAATATCAAAATTACCAGTGATGACATGACCTGCTGGAGCATAGCAAAATGTTGATGTGTTGCATTCACATTCCGTAGGCGTATTATGTACTATATTAAGGTCAGAAACTAGTTTGTTGTAGTTGAAAATAATATTTCTAATAGGCTTTTTATACTTATAACAAATTACAGGACTTTCGGAATTTTTGAAATATTTTGGGATAGAATTAACTACATGAGTATCTCGAAAAATACTAGGCATGTCAATGAACTCAATACCTTTGATAATATATAGTAGTTTTAGAAAATGACTGACGTGTCAATATGGGGCTGGAGAACATGTTGTTTGTAGCTTTGATCTATGGAAGCAGTGTTATACAAGGGATCTGTACGAATGAACATTTTGTCGGCTTCCTCGTCGATCAACTTTAGTGAAGAAATGGACAAAGAAGTAAGCCGTGAAAGCATAGAGTGCTTTCCAGACTGTTTAAAAATAGTATGTAAATCAGCGACAGAAATAATTACACGCGATTTACGCTTGATGTTACCATTACGCCTAAGACCATGAGACCTAGATTTACGCTTTCGAATAGAAAATATAGAAAAAATGACAATATTGGGATTTGTCGTTTATCGACATAAATCCTTTTATTGTAGTGCGGGTGTTAATTTACATGAGTTTGTGGTCACCCTGACTTACTTCACAAAGTGTGGCCCTCCTGTTTTTTTTTTGTTAGTTTTACGATTTAGTAATTTGTATCCTACACCGTATATTCAGCCTTTATCAAGTAGGCAGATGGTTGTATATTAATACGGGAGATTAAAATCAAAAGTATAGCATGTATCTCGGTCATTTATAAAAAATACCCACCCACCCATACCCCCATTTTAATGACTATATGTTTTGCTCAATCTGCTTTGCTTGGTTTGTTTATATATATTTCAGGTACATTATACTAGAAATGTTGGTGTTGGGCTGATGCGGACGGGTTGATGTCTTTAAGAATCGCGTTCCTACCGTCGTGGCTTCAGCACAGTCTATTCAGCAGTATTAGCATTATGTCGCGGTGATAGCAGTGTGGAGTAATTATTTTACGAGAACATTTGAAGGAAAGCAACTAAATTTTAAATATCTGGCTTGGTGAACATCTGAACCCAGGGTTCACTGAGTACAGTTTTTATTCACTTCAAAACTTGGTCTGAGCTATGACCATTTTTCAAAATTGTTATAAGTAATAACTATTTTTATTATTGTTTTTTTGCCCATCTGCAATAATAGGATCTTTAGAAATATTTCCTTCTTGATAAATATTGTCATTAAGGCCGAGTGGATAAGGTGTCTGTAAGTTGTTCATCCACTTAAGTTCTGCAATATGTTTAGTTTTGTTTTGAAGCTTTTAGTAGCATCATTATCAAAAAATATATATTCAACCGGTTGAACAGTTAACTTATTAAAATTATGACCTGACTGACGAAAGTGTTGGTACAAGTAATTTTTTAACTTTTTAGGATTACTTGCATTATATTTTGTTCACGAAATCAAACTTTTAAGGATCGACCTGTTTGTCCAACATATTGTATACCGCAACGTGGTGCATTTCAAGTTAGAACATCAATGACGTGAAATGTACGTCAATCAACATTTGAAGCTAGACATACATTAAACAATCTACCATTAACAGCTGATTTAATGGTGGACTTGCAAGATAAATAATTGCAACAACTGCACCTCTTAGCATTGCACTTATTAATAGAGGGAAACACCCTGCGTCTTGAATGAACAAAATGATTTCTGAAAGGAGACTTTTTATGGAGACTGTATATGGTATTTCCTCAAAACAGGTGATCCTAGAGGAGTTACGGAAACTTTTGAGCCATTATTAAAATCCTAGTAATATTATTAGAAGGAACATGAAACGAGGTTGCCGAATGAAGATTTAAATGTGTAAGGCGTACATATGGTTTAGTTCTAAGAAATGAAGAGTTATTTTGTGGAATTTGTATTGATCACGCAGAGTGTAACAGAAGAGGTGAAATATTTATTTTAAAAGTTTTAACTAAAAGACTCATAATTGTTTTTATGGAGAGTAATACCATTCTGTGAAAAGCGATGTAAGGGCTAATGAAGTTTGACTGGATCACTGATGAACATTTTCGAAATTTCGACTCTATGCTTACACTTTGTGAGCAATGAAAACAGTCAAACAATGAAAACAGCTGTACCCTTGACCTGTTTAGTAAACAAACAAGAACTTTCTTACATGTCTTGTTACCCCACCATTTCCGCTGATTTTTCAAGTGGAAAATTAGTTTTCTATATGAACATTACACTGCTGCATTATCCATACTTGAGCTGAATATGCAGCAAATCATTAATACGGCCGGCGAAGCCCTCTTGCACTAACGCGAGTATGAAAACTTACTTGTTTTCCCACATACTATGCGATATTTATTTTTCGTCAAGTTTCGCGCCGCCATTTTCAATCCGTAGGCTGGACAGCAGACGTCAAATGTAGGGGAAAGTTTCAGGCAGGCAAAGTGGAATACCAGTCAATTTCGTACGTTTATTTTTTTCTATTTTTTGTTTTTCGGTCTTTATTTTGAATTTTAAGCGTAAGTGAAACGTTTAATTACGGCAATATAACATTATATAAATACCTATAAAAAAGGGAGTATTTATCGAAATAAAGTAAAATTTGATCGCACGGGGGGTCACGTGATCAAAATATCATCACGTGGTCACAAACGCATAAAGTGATGACGCATTAAAATTAAATTCTTCATTCTTATCCAATAAAACATTGGACTGATGCTCATTAGTATTCAAAGGTCAAACGTACTGTCTTCTTTGTCGTCTGCAATCGGGCTACAAAACAAACAGTTTGCAAAGGAGAATTTAAAAGTGACATAAACGTAAAAGGTAAAGATGATTAAAAAACGCGATTTTTTTACAAAATAATGTCTGAACAATATATAATTTCCCCTGTATTTATAGATTAAGAAAATTATAAAATTAACAACAAGCAATATGTTTTACACTAACGTTAGGCCTGCTTTTGAACCACACCCACCAGAAAAAAATATTTTAAGAAGATTAACAGAGAGAATTCAATAAAACACACATCCAGAGTTGTATTTTGGAACTTAATGGAAGAAGAAGAAAACGAATAGTGTATCTAGATTTACCTACTATTTTTCTAACTAAAATTATTTCTTTAAAAGGAAAATGTAGATCTACAGTACTGTACATCTAGACTATCAGTACTGTACAGTGTTGTACAGTTCAGTACTGTACAGTTGTACAGTTCAGTACTGTACAGTTAACAAATCCAACAACAAAAGAAAAAATAGGAACATGTCCAAATCATAATAAAAACATTTAAAGATTAGACGTAGGTTGACATCCTACAGGTTTACAGTACAGGTCTACTGTTTTTATTATCAAAATGGCATTAGCTAAATTTGAACGCATAGAAGATAAACTGTATTTTGTCCAAAATGTACCTGGAGATGGCAATTGTTTTTTTAATTGTTTAAGTTATGCACTTAAAGGAGACTTCTCCAGCACAAAAGTTTTCAGAAATATCATTTGTCAAAGAATATTGAATCAATGGAATATTTGGGAGAATAAGTTCAACATTGTCACGGACAATTCATGTCATATGAAGTATATAACATTGGTATGCTGAATGAAAATTGGTGGGCAGGTGCCTCTGAAATAGAAATGTCATCCTGCCTTCTAAACTGCAGAGTAAATGTGTTTCTTAAAGGCAAAATACAACACAAACCAACGTATACACTGACATCGTATGCACCGCTGGCTGGTTTACCATCTACATGTACTATTAATCTTTTATTAGAAAATGGGCACTTTCTTCTTTTGAAAGAATGCATTAATAGTCATGGAAATGCTACCAGCAATACAAACAATGACCCTGAATGTGCAAACAAAATTAAAATAGACCATTCATATGCTGAGCAGAATGATGAAGAACATCACACATCAAAAAATGCAAAAAAATGTAACAAAAACAAAAAACCGTAAATCTTCCATTCCATTAAAAAAAAAATCGAAAAAGATATACAAAACAAGAAAAGAGACACCCCCTTCAGACATTTCTGGTTATTCAAGCTCAAAAAGTGTACATTGTGACCATTCCTACACTATGCCCTCAGATACTGTTGCAGAAATTTCTAAAAAAATGCAAAATATTCAAGAAAAAACACAGAATGTTTCTAAAAAGCAGAAAAAAACAAACAAAACCAGTAACGAAAATGAAACCAATTGTGATATCCCGCAAACCTCTCATTCTGTAGCAAATGAAAACAATGATTGTAAAACTAAACAGCCCACCTGTATCTTGAATGAGGTAACACCACCTAATCAGTCAACAGATAGTGATGCGTTACCAATACATAAAACAAGACAAAATAATGGCATTTCATCAAATTACATAGATTGTGAAAATCTGCAATAATCTGCAAGAAATTTCCAGAAAATTGGGCATTTGGTTTGAGCCTGACACAGATTATGACACTAATATTCAAAAAACAATAAAAAGCGAAGGATAAAATATAGAATAAAACAAAAACTTGGATTTGATTTGGAAGAGGTTCCAAATGCACCGCCTTTATCAAACAATTTACAGTTCAATAAGGCAATGGACAGTATCCGAGCTTTTGAACTTCAGCAGATGTCTTACTCAATTAATACATGCAGTATCTGCCATGAATGTAAAATAGACATGCAATTAACAAGTGACAGCATACCGGTATGCAAACGATGTAAATCAGACAAAGAAACAATTAAAATGTTCTCAAACGAAAACTTCATGGATCCAAAACCGCTCCCAAATGAATTAAAAAGTATGACACTAGTAGAACAGCAATTGATATCAAGAATCTCTCCATGTATAAATGTACATATGCTGAAACATGGAGGTATTGCAGCCAGCGGGCATTGCATTACATTTCCGCAAGAAATAAATGAACCTGCACAAATATTTCCAAGATTACCTGAGGAAATAAATATCATAAAGGTTAGGAGGTGTGGTAAAAATGATTCAAGCAAAGAATTTCGTGTTCGAAGATACAAGGTTCAGTCAGCAATGTATTGGCTTAAAGAAAATAATCCTGCATACACTGATATCATTATCTGTCCTAACCGTCTACAATCGCTTCCTGAAGATGGCGAACTTTCAAACATACATACAGCTGAATACTCTTCAGATACAAAACATACCAATGATCTTGGTCCTGCCCCAGAGCAAATAGATCTAGAAAATACTGATGGTCAGACATCTTCTGGTGTGCTATTGCCAGAGCAATCTGTTGATCTACGCAAAGCTGTTCAAGATAGTGTAACTGAAATAATAGGAGAAGAGCAGGCAAATGTTACTATCATCCAGAAAGGAACAATAAGTATACCTTGGTCGTCTCGTGGAAATATTCCGTTGTCAGAATTTACAACGCAGTACTTGTTCACTATATCTTTCCCATGTTTGTTTCCATATGGGCTGGGTCACTATCACATTAATAGACCGCAAACTTGCACTTCTCTAGCAACCTTGGCTGAATGCCTTCTTTGGTACCAGGATGGGAGATTTGCTCATCTCAGCTACTTTAAATTTGTTGTGCACAATATCATTATGAGGAAGAATGCAATTGATAAAGGAAATTTAATTGTTCGCCAACAACTAGGTGATCAGCATATGTCTATGTCTGAGCTTAAACAAAAGCTTCAAAATGTAGATGATTCGCTTAGTAAATAAATTGTTTACCTAAGCGCTACCCTGCGTGGATCCAGTCAGTATTGGTCTCTACGCGCAAAAGAATTGAGAGCTCTCTCACAGTACAAAATATCAAAAGGTCAAGGTTTACCATCCATTTTTGTCACTGGGAGCTGAGCCGAGTTTCACTTCAAGCCCCTGAAACGGCTTTTAGGCATGTATATAGAAAAAACTTCCGGGCAAAAAGCCAACCTTGAAGATCGTTCAATTTTGTTTGAGAAATTGCACCAAAATACACACACTGTTGCTCATTACTTTGATTTAAGGACAAAGTTCTACTTTGAAGAAGTCATGAAACCAGTATTTGGTGTTGACACATACTGGTATAGGCAAGAATTTGCCAAGTCTCGTGGTATGATACACTGGCACGGTCATTGTTGGCGATCTGACAGAGAACCACACAATCTGCTATATCAAGCTATAACTGATGGTTTAAGTGAAGACGAATGTGCCAAAAAACTTGAACAATGGGTTGCAATGCAATTTGAACTTACAGCAAATCATCCTGCTGGAAAAGATGAAGATGGCAATTCTAAAAAAGACCTCTGGCCACCCCCTGAAGGTAATGCACCTTCACCCACGGAAGAAAAAAACCCATTAGTAAAACTTTTAATGGATGTCAGTTCATCACAGGAATCTTTGCTGGAGGATTACTTACTACTTACAAATAGAGTTAATATGCACCGTTGTTCCGATTATTGTTTGAAGTCAAAAGGTAAATCAGGTACAAAGGTATGCCGTATGGAGTTTGGGACTTCTGATTTGTTCGGCAAGCAACTAAGAGACAATCCAGCATTAGTTAAGGACAAACATGGATCTCTTCGTCTTGAAATGCCACGTGATCATCCAGTTTTAGTACAACATTCCCAGGTTGGCGGGCAAATGGAGATATTTCTATAATACTTTCAAAAAGTGATCGTGAAAATCCATCAGTGGATGATATCATAGCCACAGAAAAGTATATAACTGGTTACGCTTGTAAAGGTAACCAGCCCACGGGTGCAATTTCAGATATTTTTAATGACTTAATGAATACCACAGATGAAAGCAGCTGTGCTAGTGCAAAATCAGTATGTCACAAAGTTTTAATAAGCACAGTGAAAAGGGATATATCAGCAGTAGAAGCATCATTTGAATTGTCAGCTCTTCCTTTGTACAGATCCACTCATCAATTCAAGTCTATTAGTCAATCTGGAACTAGATTACTAGAAAAAGCTGGCTCAACAGTTACAAGAAACAATGAAATTGATACCTATATATCCAGTCAACCAAATGACTGCAGTTCTTTGTACAATTTTGTTTGTAAAGATGGTAAAGTTCCGGTATTTTCAGGGTGCTGTACAAATGCAAGTTGGCCATTAGAAGAAGATTATTGTCGGACAATGGTCCTTCTTCATTGGCCAAATTGGCGGACAATATCAGATATTAAAGATGACAATGCAACATGGAAAGAAGCAATGGAGCGCTTTTTAAATCATGAACACTGTCCAAACTACATTAAGGCAGACATAGACAGACTTAAAGCAAGAAAAAATGCAGCGAATGATGAAGACGATGATGACGATGATGATGAATAGTCTTTGCAATTTTCTTCTCAGCAGCCAGATTGGATAGAAGCTATTAAACCAAACATCAAATTTGAGTGTGCAAATGAAGACTTCTACTATGATGACGGTGGAGAAGATCACAATTGGAGCTCCACTTCTCTTCACTATCCCAAAAATCTCGGGACTTTATGGATTCAGACACTGCATGAGGATTCAAATGCTGATGACGGTACTTTACATAATCCTGACGTTGATTTACTTAAAATGAATGAAGAACAAAAGTTTGCATTTAACCTTGTTATGTCAAAATTCAGTGATTACTCAAATGAAAGCTTAGATTTACAACCACTTCGCTTAATTGTTACTGGGACAGCAGGGTCAGGTAAATCTTTTCTATTAAAATGCCTATGTGTTCAAGTTCTTTGTCCAACAGGTAATAGTGCCAATTTAATATCTGGAGTCACACTGCACAGCTTTTTAAAGGTTCCTACAACCAATAAATGCAAAGATTTGACTCCTCAACATGGTTCATTGGTGAAGAAGTGCAAAGAAATTGCACAGGTCTTTATGTCTTGCTTGTTGATGAAAGTTCAATCAGTAAACAAAGGCTCAAACTGTGACAAGTCGGGGGGGGGGGGGGGGGGAGGGGGGAGGGGGGCTTCCAGTAGTTGTTTTCTTTGGTGATGATGTACAGCTTCCTCCAGTGTTAGAGTCGCCTGTCTATGACTGTAAAAGTGTATTGCCTGCAGCATTGCATGGTCTTCTTGTTTAGCAAGAATTTTCACAAGCTATAGCTCTGAAAACCATCATTCGTCAAAACAGTGATGAGAACGAGTTCAAGGATATGTTACTTGCATTAAGAGAGTACAAAGCCACAGTAGACCAAGCAAAATGGCTACAAAAGTTTCAAAGTAGAAACTTGCAGAAAAAGTATGGTGTTCAGTTACTGGAAAACATGTCAGAACATGGTTTGCATGTATTCCCTTCACATGCAGAAGTTTGGAATCATAACAAAAGTAAAATTCTCCAAGCTAACAAAAACTTCCCAATTGTAAAAATTAAAGCCATATGCAAAGGGAAGCATGCGACATCTGCTTACAGCAACAAAGCCAGTGGACTCTTTGTCTACCATCTTTCTATGCAAAACTGCTACAGTCATGCTAACTGTGAACTTGTGCATTCCATATGGCTTATATAATGGAGCTACTGGAAAGGTTGTTGACATAGTTTTCCCAGAAAAAAAAAAAAAAACTGAAGCGTTGCCAACTGTCGTAATGGTGGAATTTCCACAATATTCAGGTCCAGCATTTCTTGAGACTCATCCTAAACTTGTTCCAGTGACTCCTGTTGAAAGAAAGATTGACTGCCCTTGTCATTTCTGTAAAAGAAAACAAATTCCTCTAAAACTCGGATGGGCAACAACCATACACAAGTGCCAGGGTTTAACAGTTGGTGTTGGCGAGTCTCACAGATATATTGTTATCAATCCTGGGACAAAATATTTTGCGTCAAGAACTCCAGGAGCTCTTTTTGTTGCGCTTTCACGAGCCTGATTTTGCTTGGCATCCGTCCATACTTGTTAACGAGGACAGAATTTGTCATAAAGTTAACACAAAACGTGTTCAATCAAGATCAAAAGAAATTTCAAGAATAAAACAACTCTGCTGCAATACAGAACATGAATATAACCATCTAAAATTAACAGATGACTTCCTTTTTTCAATTCAAAACTTACAATGTAATGTTCCTAATTTTGAAGAATGAGACAAACTTGCTTTTTTGTTTACTTTTTTCCCACGTCATGATGAAAGAACGGTTTACATTACTGATGGGTGGGTGATATGATAATCGCTAACCCCGTTACAGTAGTCTTAAATTTTGAGTGGGTGATATGATAATCGCTAACTCAATAAAAGTAATAATTTTTTTTTTTTTTAATTATTTCAAAAATTAGGGAGGTGGAGGATTACATGAAGTTTTCAGTACAGAACTTTCTTGACAGTTAAATTTAACGGAGTCCCCATTTCATATAAGATTTATGAAATGAGTTTTGAATTATTTACATTTTAACAAGCCTTTTGGCGAGTTAAAATTAAACATAATTCATAACCAGTTTAATAAATCTTATACGGGATGGGACGAGTTTAAGATCTGTGTATCCATATTTTTTACTAGTATTTAAAAGTTAATGTTACACTATTTCTTACATTTGGTGTACGCTTTATCATCAATAACCTCTCTGATTTGAACACTTATTTACACGTCATGATCATATTCATATAAGATTTAAAAAAATAAAAACAATTAACATATTTTAATAACTATATTATCTAGTCAAAAGTTGATAAATTACAATTGCTTCACTGATGGTAGTTCACACATTTTAAGTCATTGCTTTATCGCTTATTATGGTTCTGCCCACCAATCAAGGCCAAGCATACCAATATTAACTAAATTTACATAAAAACAACAACTGCTTTTCTTTTTTATAGGATCAAGGACATACATAACAGTACAATCAGTACTTACAAGACATACATACATATAAAAACAATTTATTTTCTGCCCAAAAATATAATATCAAATACTTGATAAAAGCCGGTGCTAAACTTTCCTCGCTACAATATGCTATTGAAAAGCAATTAAAATCATTATACATACATGAAAACTCAGTGATAAATTTGATAATTTCTGCTGGCATTTGTCAACTAACAGAAAAAAATGAACATTTAGGAGGGACAGAGAATGCTTACAACTAATCACCTCAAAAGTTAGAGCAGATTAAACATGACATAACAACTTTCCATGAAGTTCATGCCAAAACAATTCCACCTTGCCAATTAAAGATTCAATTTACAACAATTCCGCCAATCTCAATTAAAACCTACAGAGATTTTCAAATAAAAAGAAACACGCTTTATTACTCTATTTTCACTGATCATGACATATCACAAATGCAAAAACAGTTAGAAACACACATTACACAAATCAATTCAGACATTTGCAGCACAAATACTCAGCTCCATATTCAGACAATTAGATTTGACAGAGATCTGTTAAAAACACCATTCAAACATAGAGGTAAATTAAACAAGAAACTAAAAAGAATTAAGAAATATTCATACAAAGATTTATATAATTGTTCATCCTAATCAAAAGCTAAAAAAACAAATGGTTTAAATTAGTATGCAAATCAACCATTCTTAAAGAAAATGCGTATGACAATTCTGATTCAGAAGATGAATCCTGGGATTTCAAAAGATATTAAATAATGTATCCTCTGCACAACTTTGACATCTAGAAATTTAGATTTTTTTTAAAAGTAGATGTCACCCAAGGGGTTCAACAAAAATAATTTATTATTGGTTTAAACATATTTTATTGCAACATTTACATTAGTTTGCAAAAAGGTTGGGTCACAGTCACAAGTTCTACAACATTAGTTACGGCCCGTCCCCATATAGTTTGTTTACAAAATAAATAGTCATTTATTATTGCAGGTAATACATTTCAAACAAATATTTGTCAAATATTTGTAAGTGGGTAACATGACAGTCATTAAACTTTCATATATTATTGACACTAAATATATTAATATAAATTGACAGGATTACATATTTGTAAGTCGTACAGTTGCTTACCTTAAGTTTACAAACCTTAAATTCGTTTAATGGTCGGTGAGACAATTATTGATCCATTGTCGCTATTGAATAAACTGTTTTTAAACATACACTAATTTAAAATAAATTAATCTTGCAAGGTGGGTGACATGACAGTCGCTAACCTTTTCATCTACAAAAATTCTTCAACATAAAGTCAGACTTGTCACATCATACACAATGTTCCAATCCTGCAACAATCTACAAAGACAGCCTATACCTAGATACTCATGATGGCAAGATACACGTGGTACAGATCTGATTGTTAAGGTAATTGCATCCAGTTTAAACTGTTTCAACGTTCAGTTAAGTTGAAATTTGAGATAAAGTGACTGCAGTTGATTTATGCATGCATAGTTTGTGTTATAGTTTCTACCAGCAATATTTTTATTTCAATAATCTTTACTTTCAGTATTTTTTTTTATTGCATAACTTGTGCAGTGGGAGTGTATTAACCCCATGCTATATGTATCATATGGCACAAGTGTAATTAATATATCATCAACAGAACCTCACATATCTACTATTAAATTTATTAAACTTGTTGCAGCGTCACATCATATATTTTGCCCAACTTGTTTCAGTATTCAGTATGGCCTATTCTTTAAAATTAAAACTTAGGCAATACTTAGCTTCGCCCGTCTTGAGGCTTTGCCTTTTTCAGCTGCCGAAGGCAGCTGACTCTTATATGACTTTTAAATGTGCCTATGGTTAACAGACTGTGACTCATGTAAGTGGCAATACGCATGCTTTACAACTTGAATTCCTAGAGAACTCGTCTGAAAAACTTGAATGGTATAAACACATATTTTGTAATGTTGAAAGGTTACCATTTCACTTGCTGGAATAATACCTTTTCGTAAACCAGTCTACTGAAATATAATCCATTCGCAACATCTCGTACACTGCTTGCGGGATCCCGAAGAATGACGGGATTGGCCGAGCGTTCACGATTGGCATGTGATCATTACTATTATATGTATATTAGCGACGAAACATTCATAAGTCTGAATGGTGCAGTTGGTGTAGGCGCCGTGTTAGTGCCCAGGAAGGTAGGGTTCAAGCCTGCTGATTTCCCCCTTTTTTCTTTTTTCTTTTTTAAATTTCATTGGTTTATATTATTCCTTTACATTTTTCACTTTGATAACGCAATCTTATAATTACAATGGTAACAGTGAACAGTTTATATGTGTTGTAATGTACACACAAACGCACACGTGAACAATTGTATTTCTTAGGTGATGTGTACTTCTAGCACGTCGTATTATCTTCCAATAAGTCAAACCCCGTCGTATTACAAGGTAATCAATATGTAAGGCATGTCAAGGTTTTTGACCAGAAAGAAGCGAGGTCGCCCACATTGATTTAAAATGCTTGGTAGGAAGAACTGATGGTAAAAATCGGGAAGAATGTAAGAAAAAACGGTCGTGGCGTGTTTATGTCTCCGTGACAACAGGACCCGACGAGTCCCTGGTGACAACATTTATTTTTTTCAGTATTGTTATAACACCCGTGATTTGATATATTATTATGTTAACTTATTGTCTCTCGGCAGCTGTTTTACGCTTGCGTAAAACCTTGCTTGTTCATATTATGTGACACTTTAACATTGGTGTCTATGGGGGAAATAATTAGTGGTATAATACCTTGTCTAAAATAGGTGAGTCCCGTCTTTTAGTAGCCATCGTCCGTTTATACGACTAAGAGTTAACTCCCTTTAACAATGTCTGAACGCGGACATTAGCAAGGGTTTTCAACAAATTATCACCATTAAAGCAAGACTAAAACAATTCTGTATAGTCAGCCATGTAAAATGTAAGTTTATACTGTCTATATTCATTTGTTAATTTTATTTTGATGTGTAAGTAAGAAATTCAGCGCGAAATTCATATTGTCATATGTTTTCGTGTTTTTATTATTTTTACAAAACCACAATCGGGTTCCTTAATATTCTTTTTATCGACCAGGAATCCTAAAGAAATAAAGAAGTTTGTTGATTGAATAAAAAGCTAATGGTCGATAGCTTAAACATTGATTAAAACTCTGCACAGTTAGCATCCATCCTTGAAGTTGAAGTGCTCGTGATTCATGAATTCATAATTTTCCAAAATTATGAATTTGTAGGTGTTTGTTTCTTTCTACTGATACTTCACACAACTAGTTTTGATTATCGCAGCAGCCTGCTTCCAAGGAAGGGATTATGTGCTTTATGTATCACTGATAATGGTAATGACATAAGTTCAGCGTGATCTTCAACATGCACCATGTGCACAGGGTATTGATTTTCCTGCACATGGACCGACAGCTTAACATCTGCTCTGAAGGATCAAGGATGATATATTTTCACAGTACCTTGCCCCAGTAAGACACAGCAGGAGTGCATTTGAAAACAGAGGACATGAAACCAACGTGAATACGGTGATTTAAACACTTGACTTCTGGACGAGAGTCAAGTATGCTAACCACTCGACCACCGCAGCTCAGTCGTATGGTCGGATAAAATATTCACTTATGCATATCAGTTTAAAACAAACATGTAGAAGACAACACACTTGCAGTGATTTTTTTACAATTTCACTTGTACGAGTCCTAGGACTCGCTGGGCCAAAAATCTATGAGTCCCAAAACTAAAGGAGTGAGTCCCAGGTTTTAGTAGTAATTTATTTCAAATTCAAGCACTATTTTATAACATGGTGTTGATAACTTTAATCAGGCATACATACGGTGAGAGCATAACAATCGTAGTCGCATAAAGAAGCATGTCGACCGAGAGTTGACTGTTGAAAGTTTGTGAAGTGTGCACTTTTAGTCATCCCATTACATTTGTTTGCGTTTGTACACAAAGTACAATACATGCTTTTTGTGGTATCGTCATACCCGAGCCAAATGAACAATTTCTCCCAACAACTGTTGTATTTGCGGATTTTGGTAGGTGGTTCAATTGCCGTAGATATACTGGCTGTTTGAGCGTCATTATTGGAGGATGTACTGGCCTTTTGAATGAAACTCGAGAGTGTTTGTTGCTTTGAGTCATTGTTTAGTTTTCTCTTTGGGCCCCATTTTGCAGACGAGGCATCGCCAACTCGTGGAATGTTTACTTCCGCACCGTTTCGTGTTTTACCTCACGGCCGATTCCATTGGCTAATCGTATGACCATTATCCAATAATAATCGACGTTACAAAATTACGCGGAATGGTGGGAGTGTAAACTTAACCCTCATCGAATAGTCAAATATGGCGGTAGACGCGGAGAAAAAAGCGACGGATTGAATTCTTACAGGGGAAATATGGCGGTAGACGCGGAGAAAAAAGCGACGGATTGAATTCTTACAGGGAAAATATGAATTACGGAACTCTTTACTTGCAATTTATGTGCGTCCCAAGAACGCACATGTTCTGGTAATTTGCGTCCACGGAAATATTTGTGCGTCCTGGACGCAGGACGCAGAGGTAAAAAAATCACTGCACTTGATGGGGTGAAAAGGGTGGAATATATAGACCTGCTTTTTCAAATTTATGTTTATTAATTGAACTTCTGTCATTTTCAGGATAAGTATGAACATGGGAAAGTATACTTTTGTGGATATATGTTAATTTATATAAGATTTATTTCTGTGTATATTTGTGACTTAATGAAACTCAACGTCAGTTAGTTTATTTTTGTGTTCGGAGTTATTAATATTAAGTGATTATGAATATTCTTTTACTAAGAAATCCCAATCATTCACCCATAGAAATGTAATAAATATGTATTCATATAGTATAGAGGGGAACAGGGCTTTCCCCAGGAATTTTTTAAGGAGTGGTGGCATTTTTTGCGTACAAAGGGGGATGGGTGTGGGAAAGGGGGTGTACCCCCTTCCCGCGTCTTTTTTTTATTTTATTAATGGCAGTTGAAAAGAAGAGATTTGGCGTATATCTGGTATCAGAAAGAATGAATGAAATAATAAAAAAACATATTTTATTATATTTTTATTTCAAAATCTTTTAATAAAAAATGCTATTCTAATACCAATTGCAATTGGTGGCGACCTTAATTATTTAATAAAGAAAAAATTATATCATTCCAAATCTTCACTGAACTTCAATAAGCAAACTGACGTTTTCTCTTTAAAGTTCCCGAAAATATCGATTAATTAGCGTAACTATCAAGATAAAAAATCAGTTAAATATGCTAACTTAATTACTTGATTGAGTTATTATTAAATAATTACAAAATATCTACCTCATTCATTATACTTACCGACAAAGCTGACGATTAAAACATTGATTAGTGTTCGTAAATTCATCCTACTAATACACGATAAACGTACGTTCAATTAAATTATCCATAAACCCGTCACTTAGCCCCATGCGTTACAAATACCAATCACCGATCCTGCTCTCCTTTAAACATGACCAATTTGGGCAATAAACCAAATTTAATTAGCGGCACTCACTCCCCTCATCATCTTTTGTTTACTTAACACTCAGCATATTACCTGCCAGGCATAACACAAGCCCTGTGTATTGAGTACCACGTGACCGCCTTTACTGCATCAACACGCGTCATAGCTTCAGGCAGTTTACACACAGCCAGGTAATCAGCTGTTCAGAAAGGGAAAATTGTATATTGATAGGATTAAGGCATCGCGGCAAGGGATTTAAGGCATCGCGGCTACATTAAGGCGTGGCGGTAAGTCACTTTCTGAGTTGAAGGCATCGCGGCACCGCCACGCCATAAATGGCTGGGGAAAGCCCTGGGGAAAAACAGTTTTTAGACAGGTACCTGTGGATTTACCAGCACCATTTTCTCCATTTTGATGACATCATGTTCTACTCGCTCTAGGCAGGGCACGAAAATTCACTCGTCTGCTCGCCATGAAAATTGCTCATTAATCTCAGATGAATTCTTTATCAATTTGACTATTTAGATATTACATAGGAAGTCTGGAGTAAATGAGAAACAAATTTTCCTGCCGTGCTAGATATTTTGAGGAGACAGTATATTCTTGGCCTCCTAGTACTTTTGGAAATCAAGTGTTCTGTTCTTGTTGTTTGATTAGAAAATGCTATGTGTTGACCTATTATTTATGGCAAGGAGATACTAGAGTTAATTCGATATCAATTTTGGTAAGTATGCAATCTTTCCAATTTTGTTCGAAATTTTCAAGTTTTTAGAGCCTCCTTATGAGGTGTGGTGGAGGTGCTATGTCAGAAGGGTCACAAACAGATTTTTTCACAAAGGGAATCATTTTTTATTAGATCACCTGAGCAGTCGGCATCGTCATTAACTCTTCTTCAAACGACTTCTCCTCAGAAACCGCTTGGCCAATTTCGACCAAACTTCCCACGGATGATCCTTAGGTGAATGCTTTTTAGATTTGTTAAAATCTGGTCAGCGCGACGTCCAAGATGGCCGTCATTACCATATATGGTCGAAGCCTTAAAAAAAATCTTCTTTTCAAGAACCGCTGGACAGATTTCAACAGTTTTTCTTTTAAAATGATCGCCAACGCCTAGACTATCAATTTTGTTCAAGTGAAGTCCCCGGGTAAAAATGGCCTTGCCTCGGTGGTCCAAAGTTTGTATATTGAGATTTTGCATGTTTTTCATATAGACATAAAGGAAAAATCTTTAGAAATCTTCTTCTCTGAAGCCACTAGGCACATAGCTCTAATATATTACATGTAGCATCAGCTTATGGTCCTCTACTAAGTTTGTTCAAATGGTGACCCTGCGGTATAATTTGGTCCCGCCCCAGACTTATATAGGGAAAAAAATCAAATCTTTTTCTCTGAAACTACAAGAGCCAGAGGTTTAATATTTTGCATTCACTATAAGATTATGGTCCTTTACCAAGTTTGTTCAAATGGTGACCCTGGGGTCACATTTGGCCCCACCCCAGGGGTAACTTGTTTTACATATATACTTGTATAGGGGGAAACTTAAAAAATCTTCTCTGAAGCTGCAAGAGCCAGATGTTTGATATTTTGCATTTGCTATAAGCTTATGGTCCTCTACCAAGTGTGTTCAAATGATGCCCCTGATGTCAAATTTGGCCCGCCCAGCGGTCACAGTTTTATATAGACTTTTATAGGAAATCTTTTTAAAAAAAAAAAGTTCTTCTCTGAAACTATACTCTGGGTGGTTCAAAGCAATAAGCATTATTAAAGCTCCAACAAAAAATCTGTTCTGAACAGTTGATCGTACGTTTTTTAGGTAACAATATATATATATGCAAATGGATCCCATTATGTATTGAGAAATTGACAATGAATAGGCAATGTCACACATAACAACCATACCTTCTTGTAATTCAGTCTATAGCTATAGACTCTCTTGAAAATCTGTATTAGTTTCTACTCAGCTCAAGTTCCATGATAATCAGCTTGATGGTAGGCATACCCAGCATAAATCACCTAACATGTCAGCTAATGAGCTAAAACTTTGTCCATGCAGAATTAAATGTTAGAAGTATATATCACTGCCTTATCTCTATTTGCAGATAGCATTTTCTTACACCAACTTATTTATTTTTAAATGTGCCTATCTGCTGTCAGATAATTGATGCCCTGCTATACATGCTGTACGTGGGAAAAGGGGTATTTTATTGCTCTGGAGTCAGTTAATTACATGGATGAATTATTGAGATTCTTAATGAACAGATGAATCTCTGGACAGTCTACAAACTGAATTGTCAAACATAACTTCCACTCTCTTTGGATAAAGAGTTGCACCAAATAAGATGAATTTTTATCCTGGTAATAATGTACTCAATAAATAATTACTGCAGTTTTGCAATATTTGTGTGTAAAGTATTGAAAAGTCTTCATGGAAAAAAAGTGGGTCTGAAAACCAGTAACGCCCGTCACATAAAAACAGGTAAGATCCTGGGACAAGGGAAACTCTCCCGATATTGTGTTTTCTTTCAGTTGAAAGGATGTGCTCAACTACTTAGAAGTACAGAATATAGAAAGGGATAGGCAGAATTATGGGGGTGAAAATTGTCAACATAATGCCCGTCACGTGACATTTGTGCGCTCTGTAATTACAGTAAAAAAAAAACTAATTGGGTTGATAAACTATCTTTTTTTGGCCCTAAACCAAAAATTAGGATAAATGTTGATCTAATCCAAGTGGAATTATAGCTAAACTGTGAAGTTCAAAATTGCAGTGTGACAGACTTTATTATTTTCTTTTATCTGATTTTGACCCACCTAGTGTTTTTTTTTAGATCCATGCCAGTCTCAATTTTTCGTTTGACTTAAGACGTGAAAAAATGTCAGATTGACCAAATTGTTTTTCAGTTATTTTTGTGTTTTGCTTGTTACAAATATGGTTGGTGTCTCACTTGTAACCATTGATTGGTTAAATCTTGTCATGCTAAAATTATGAATACTGTAGTAGGTCCATCTTGATTGGCATTAGCTATCAATCAGAAGGGCCTTCTCCTGGACAGTAGCAGCATTAACTGGAAGGATCCATGATTACTCACAAGTACAAAATCACCAGAATGAAGTAATTGCTAATTTTACTATACAAACAGTCTTAATCTGTTTCTCACAGCAATTAAAAGGCTCATTCAGTTCTGAGAACACACTGAGTTGAATCATAATAGCATGATGTGATGTCATAATACCAGGGTGTGATGTCATAATACCAGGGTGTGATGTCATGATAGAAGCAACCAAATGAAAATATGAACGAAG
This sequence comes from Cyrtodaria siliqua, assembly GCA_037043455.1. Classification (NCBI taxonomy): domain Eukaryota; kingdom Metazoa; phylum Mollusca; class Bivalvia; order Adapedonta; family Hiatellidae; genus Cyrtodaria; species Cyrtodaria siliqua. The sequence continues at coordinate 323,856 of JAWPHD010000717.1, read as the reverse complement.
CATTCTGATTGGTTCAGTGATAAAAATTGGACCAATGAAACCAGTTAATTTAAAGCTCATTACATTATCAGAACACACTGAAGTTTTACTGGACATGGAGTAATGAGGTTCTTGAAATCCAGAAACACAAAATTCTAATAATAAAATAATTCTAAAATCATTTAATAGACTGTTATTAATGAAACTACCATTAAATTGCAGTTACCTCAGTAAAACAACCAGAAACAAAACAAAACAAAAAAAAAGAAGCATTTGTAATAATCGAATATCGTCATAGATCTGGATCTGCATGGCATGCTAGTGTCATGATCAGTTTTGACTGGGATATTTTTTGCTTCTCGTCCAATCCTTGTATACATGTACATGTAATCTTGTAATCATGCCTCTGAAAATATTTTTTTTGAAAGCTTCAGTAAGTCGAAAAGTTGTACTGGGAGAGGAGCAGGGAATTGAAAAGAACAAACAATTTATAACAATGTTCTAAAGACCAGATTGTTTGAATTACATATCTTAAGCCAGTGATGAAACAGTTTCTTTATACATGTACTAGTTATTTTCATTTATGTGTGTACGGCTTACCACAGAAAAAGAAATATATACACATATTTTATTTCTATTATTTGAATATCATTAAGCCAATGAGGTACCAGTTTCTTGTGTTCGATCCCCATTATGACCGTAAATAACCTATAATGTGTTTTGCAAATCAATAAACATTTAAACACATTAACTGTTATTATGTTTATATACATGTAGCATTAGTAAGTGTACTTGCTCTTATTTGGTAACATTTGTATATATAAAGGTAGCAAACTGGGTTAATACATCACTATTTTCATTACTAAAACTCCATACAAATTTATCCAGATTTGACATAAAATTATATTCATGAAATTATTTGATTTTGCTAAAATATCAGATTTTTTTAGCTGTGAGTTATAAGCGGTGCATGTAGCGACAACATGGCTGTATGTTTATGGCTTTCCACAGAATGAATTTTTTGTTTTCAAATTTAGGGATGGCTTACGATCAGAAGCGTTCTCTTATCTCAAGCCTTTCTGTGTGCAGTTGACAAAAGATCACACACGGGCCAACATTGCTGAGTTGTTCACTGCCCTTCAGTCAGTGGATGTTGTATTTCTCCAGGATCTGCAGGAGTATGTGATCTTTCCACTCAGGGTGATTCTTAAACATCCAAAAAAATGGTAAGTACTTGATTTTACTATTACAGTTTGAATAGGCTCTGAAGAAAGTATTATAGGCATATACCGTTTGTATTACCAGTACTGTATTTTTGTTTTGAGAAAAGGATAAATTTGCTAAAACATGTACAATTTGTTAAAGTGGAATATAAATGGATTTAATTCAATGCATCAAAAAACTCACAAAGCAACTATATTTGTTTCCATATTATCATTTTGAAATAAGTGTCCAAGAACGATCGTGTTCCGTTAATAAGTTGGTTTAGTACATACATGTACATATTATATAATTATAGACAACAACAAATATGCTGTGTTTTTTAAGCTCGCAAGTTTAGTATATACATACATGTACATACTATATAATTATAGACAACAACTAATACACTGTGTATTTTAAGCTCGCAAGATCTGTACCTGGATCTGTTTACATGTATGGAATATGTCCTGGGGCACACGAAGGTCACACGCTGGGATCTGTTCTACGATATATTTAACACTGCCACCAGCATGTTGTCTTGTCCCACAGACCAAAGTAAAGGTAACATAAAATAAAAAATGCTTGTATTTTGTGCTTTTGTTGTGGTGCCTGCGTAGCATGGCAAACACTTAGGGATCGCTTTGTCAACACTCGAGTGCCTCCATTTTTCATCCGATCTTTACCTAACTTTACCAGATTATTGATCTCAAAGAAAGCTCGGATGAGTAGCACCTTCATTTTCATCTGATCTTTTCCAAACATTTCCAGATTATTAATATCTATGAAAGCTCGAACGAGTTTGAAAACCAGCCAGATCGGATCAGTAACACCTGAGTTACTGCCCTTGAATGAATGCAAATTGCTAATTTTGTCTTGTCAACACTCTAGCGCCTCCATTTTTCATCCAATCTTTACCAAATTTTACCAGATTATTGATATCTTGAAAGCTCAGACGATTTCGAAAACCAGCCGTATCGGACCAGTAACTCCAGAGTTATTGACCTTGACTTAATGAAAATTGCTATATTTTGTCTTTTCAACACTGTAGCACCTCCATTTTGCATCCTACCCTTACCAAACTTTGCCAGATTGTTGATATTGATGAAAGCTCCGGCAAGTTCTAAAACCAGCCTGATCGGACCAGTGACACCGAAGTTATGGCCCGTGAATTATTGAAAATTGCAATATTTTGTCTTTTCGACACTCTAGCACCTCCATTTTGCATCCTACCCTTACCAAACTTTGCCAGATTGTTGATATTGATGAAAGCTCCGGCAAGTTCTTAAACCAGCCAGATTGGACCAGTAACACTGAAGTTATGGCCCGTGAATTATTGAAAAAAATGTTAAATTTATGTCAACACTCTAGCACCTTCATTTTTCATCCGATCCGAGTGATCAGTACCAAGCCTAGTTGCGCAAGTCATTGCCATGTTCCGGTTTATTGATTTTTGACATGGCCACTTATACACAAACTTTATCCGGACTAGTTTTCCCCGAACCTCTGGTTGGATTTCAATGAAACTTGGCAGGAATGATCAGTATCAAGCCAAGTTGCACATATTGTTGTTCCAGTTGATATTTGGTGGAGTTGTGGTTCTTTAAAACCTTTAAAGGTTTTAATACATAAGCTTTGTCCCAACTACTTTCCCCGATCCGCTGCCTGGATTTCCATGAAACTTGGTAAGGATGACCATTACCAAGTCTAGTTGCACATGTCTTCGCCGTGTTCCAGTTTATGATTTTGGCGGATTTACAGCCCTTTCTCCTGTAGGGGAGACATTTGTTTTAACTAAAAACAACCCCTAGTTCTAATTTAGTATGATTATTTTTATAGGGACTCAATCAATTATATAATAAATGCCTGCATAAAGATAGACATGAGAATCATAGCTCTTATGGTGGTATGTACTTATCATAGAGCCATGATTCTTTGCTATTTGGTTTCCTTCAGGACGCCAAACCGACCCACGTTTGCACCCTTCCGGCGAGGTTTCTGAAGGCATCATGCAATGCCTGCATAAACAGCCACCATATTTCAATACAACAAACCTTAAATACAACAACTGCATGCAGAAGACTTACCAAAGAGAGGATAGACACGCCGATATTGTCAGAGCTCGAAGACCACTGTTAGGGGTCCGACAATTCATTGTTTACAATCAAAATCATCTCGTTATCGTGTGACGTCTCGTTCCCTGTTTTGAAACTTAACTCCGCCCTACTCACACACCTGACGCTTTCCTGTTTATCGTTGTCGATTTGTGTCAGCTGGCATAATACGTGTCAGCGTGTGATATGTCGAAATATAAACGTTCCAGAAAATGTCTGCTAAAAACATGGAGAGTCTTTCGAAAATGCCTAAGATTGACGAGGTTTTCTTCTCTTTGGTGAGTTTTATGCATGCACACTTGGTATTTTAGGTTTAATCTATTGAAATACGGTGGTTTGTTATGCAGGCATTGCTTGATTTCTTCAGAAACCGCTCTTGATGCGGTAGACCCTGATACCTAAAACAATCTATAAAGGGTGGCATCGTAGCTCTATGGTATAGCTACACACCATAAGAGCTACGATTCTCGCAGCTAGCGTAAAGAGGCCCCTCTACAGGAACTCAAAACCTATTTTATAGAATTGTTGCCTCGAGTCCCTAAATAACCATACCAAATTAGAACTAGGGTCGCTTGTTTAAATTGTTAGCATGGGTCAAGGGTTTAAGTTTCTGTTGTGGGTGTTGTTGTTTTGTGTGTGTTTTTCGCAGTATTTTAAAAGAAGTACTTATGGAAATTTTATGACGACAATCCTTTTGTTTGAGCCGTTTTAGCCAGTAGAGCGTCCACAGGCCCTCTTGGGCCTCTTGTTGACAGAGTTTTGTCTCCTGTAACTTTTTTCTATAATCGAATGCTTGAAGCTTACAAACAAAATAAGATATAACTGGTAAGGGACACGTAGAGTCTGTCGAATTATGTATTGCTTGAAATGTACTATATACTAATATGTTATTAGTAACTATTGTGTTATATCTCCAGTTGCAAAGCTTTCCGAAGAGATGAAAATAGCTATTATACAGACAGTGAGAACTCTGGTCAAAAATGCGGAATGCAGGTACTATTGCTTAAAATTATTCCCAAACCAAAAGGTTGACAGGTTGGGGGTAGGTAGACTGTAGCTTATCTTCCTTGCCTCTCATCGCCCCGGGTTCGAATCCCACTTGGAGCTCGACTTGTCAAGTGAAGTGAGAAAGTGGCGATTGTTACGGATGGTGAGAGGTATACCATACTTGTTCTACCCAGGAAAAAGGGAGTGGTCTGCCTCTACATGTATCACAAAAATATCGACAGTCATATATGGCCTAACGTGTGATAAAAATTACCTAAAAAAACTTACTGTTAGAAATGTTACAATGGAATGAGCAGCATAATTGTGTCTCAACAAGTCTGGTGCATTTGTCTCTGTATTAAAAATTCACTAGGTCTGTCTCTCAGTGTCTCACCTCTCTCTTTCTAGTTTTGTTCTCTCTCTCGTTGTCACCTCTCTCTTTCTAGTTGTGTGCTCTCTCTCTCGGTGTCTGACCTCTCTCTTTTTAGTTTTGTTCTATCTCTCTCTGTGTCTCACCTATCTCTTTCTAGTTTTGTTCTCTCTCTCTCTCGGTGTCTCACCTATTTCTTTCTAGTTTAGTATCCCCATGAATAGGTGGCTAAATGTTGCTTTGTAGTGGGGACGTCTCTCTCATTTTCGTGTCTTATGTTTGTGGGTACAGGCCTATAAATTTATACTTTTTATGACTACTAGCCTACAGGGATAGTGCCTTCTTATTTTTACTAGCCCTTCTTCAAACCAACTAGTCCTCCTTTTACTCTTTTGCGGCAAAATAAAAAGATACCAAAATATCATGGCTTGGTAGCTCCACGGATAAGGCCTTGACTTTGGAGCTATAGACAGACATCTGAACAGCGTGGGTGCGCTCCCTGGCGAAGGCATGTCTGTTGGGAAACTTCATAGTCCGTCTCTGTCTATAGCTGAGGTTGTATTTCCTATATGACTGTACTGCTTGTAAATATTGCAAGACAACAGCTTTGTGACTAGGTCATAGTCAAATTTATTTATAGGCCACGGCCATTATACCCTTCTTTGCATCGGCCTGTATAAGGCATTTTCTACAATCAAATTTCTTTTAAAGTCATGCCGACTTACCTTGGAAATTTCGTTCCCTGTGTTTATTTGAATGATGTTGTTTTTTGCTGTTCTGCTTTTCCTATCCTGTTTTTCGTTTGTTTCGATGGAGACAGTTCCGTATTTAAATATTGCCACGTTTGTTTACAATGTGAAGGTCATCATGTCAATAAAATGCTTAGAAATTAATATAGTGATAGAAATGCTAGCGTCTCTACGAAAAAGATGTGGGGATATGTATAAAAACGCGGGTTATTTTTCAGCATTTTGTGCCATCAAAGGAAAAATGGCCAATCAGTGATGAGTAATTTGACACACCTACACATTCGCACATTCGCAGGTGCTTGTCTTGGCCTATATCATACCCTACTTTACATTACGATATTGAAGAGTTTGAAATGAAAAATTGAAATGATTTGGCAATTTTCGACATCAGGTTCATATATTTAAAGATCATTTAAAATCGACATTTAAATAATAAAAACAACTAGTCCATCGGGCTTGTCAACTGTGAGTTTTCTCGAAAGTGACTAGCCTCGGGCTAGCAGGCTAGCGTTAGTGTCGAACCCTGCCAAGGATTTTTAAAGCACTACCCTAGTTGTGAGTATATGGAAATCATGAAATGCCCCCAGAAAATTTATGTATCCCCACAACTATGGTAAAACCAATTCTCACCTGGTAGATGCCGAGTTGTCCGTCGTCCGTCCGTCGTCCGTCCGTCGTTAACTTTTGTCTCAAGACGATATGGTCTTCATTTTTCATCCGATCAAATTTTACCAGATTGTTAATGTCAATAAAAGTACAGATAAATTCGAAACCAACCAGATTGGACCAGTAACAGCGGAATTATGGCCCTTGATTTAGTTAAAATGCTATATTTTGCCTCGTTAAGACGATAGGGCCTTCGTTTTTTCATCCGATCTTTACCAAATTTTACCAGATTGTTGGTGTCAATAAAAGTTCAGATAAATTCGAAACCAACCAGATTGGACCAGCAACAGCGGAGTTATGGCCCTTGATTTAGTTAAAAATGCTATATTTTGCCTGGTTAAGACAATAAGGCCTTCGTTTTTCATCCGATCTTTACCAAATTTTACCGGATTGTTAATGTCAATAAAAGCTCGAACAAGTTCGAAAACCAGTAACAGCAGAGTTATGGCCCTTGATTTCGTTAAATATGCTATATTTTGCCTTGTTAAGGCGATAGGGCCTTCATTTTTCATTTGATCTTTAGCAAACTTTACCAGATTTTTTTACTTTTTTTTTCTTTTATTATTTTTATATTTCTTTTTTCCTTTTTTTTAATTTTTTTTTTCTTTTTTTTTTTTTTTATTATCTCTACTGGCCACATTCGAAAACCAGCCAGATCAGACCAGAAATGGCGGAGTTATGGCTCTTGATTTAGTTAAAAATGCTATATTTTGCCTCTTTAAGACGATAGTCACTCCCTTCATTGATGTTATAAGAGCCAAATTAGCCAGTAGAGCGTCCACAGGCCCTCTTGGGCCTCTTGTTTTCAGACTCTGTCTATGGATCATCCAAATGTTCCAACCCTCTCAGGTTTGTGGGGACATACCTATAAATTCTTTTTATGACATCACTAGAGTCCATTGACACTGTAGTTGTAGGGACATGGGAATGTCTTCATTATCATCAATGACACCCAGAGGTTTCTATTTTGCAAAATTATAGCCGTTTGAATGCCCCCTGCCACCGAAGGAGGAAATGGGGGGTATATCGCGTTGAATTCAGTTGTCCATCATCCATCTTTTCTTCTCATTCTTGTATCTGGGCCATAACTCTGCAATAAATGATAGATCAAAAAGATGTTTGGCAGAAAGGTTCACCGCATGTAAACGGAGACGACTCCCGCCAACCTATGGTCAAGGTTGCGGCGAAGTTCAAAAGTCGAACTTGTGTCTGGGCCATACTTGGATCATAACATGTATAGGCAGACAGGTTAAACACATGGAGATTGAGTATTCCTTATAAATCTTGACAGCCTGGGGTTAAAAAGAAGCTTTTAAGTTTATTTTGAGTCAGGGTCATAGTTACTAATACTTAAAGTAGCTATCCCGCCAAAAACAGCACAATTTTACAGAATATGTATACCGTTTCTAAACTGACTGAAGACGAGGTATATACATAACTTCAATATTTTGAGAATCCAAACTCTATAGACGCAATATCGATGGCTTTAACCAGCCAGGCCAAACCCCAAATCTGGCGCTTCAAATTAAGAGTTACCAACCTATAATTCATTTTACACATTCGATCGTAAGTATCTTAATAACCTGTCAATAAACCTAAACTTTTAATCTGCACATATACATTATTATATATGATATGAACACCTGGATGGACTTGAAGACTAGTGTAATTTTGCCACTCCATAACTCGAAAACTACTTGTTAGACTGCAATGAAATTTCACACAATGATAGAGGGCAATGAGAGAACGTGCAGAGCACAAAAACCATAACTATGTCTTCATTGCCGTTTAATTTTATATTAGAGTTATTGCCCTTCGTAAATTTTATAAAATTACGATTCATGTCCACTCTATAACTCGGAAAAACACTAATAGGACTGCAATGAAATGTCACACAATGATAGAGAGCAGTGAGAGGATGTGCAGAATGCAAGAACCATAACTCTGCCTTCAATTAAATTAGAGTTAATGCCCTTTATAATTTTATACATATAATTTGTGTCTGCTCAATAACTCAAAAACTACTAGAGAGACTGCAGAGAAATTTCACATAATGATAGAGGGCCATGAGAGGTCGTGCAGAGTGCAAGAACCATAACTGCTTTCATTTAAATAGAGTTATTGCCATTTGTAATTTCATACTTATAATTCATGTCTACTCCAAAACTTGAAAACTACTTGTAGGACTGCAATGAAATTTCACACAATGATAGAGGGGAATGAGAGGACATGCAGAGCACAAAAAACATAACTGTCTTCATTGTCCTATAATTTTATACTTGTAATTTGTGTCCGCTCTATAACTCGAAAACTACTAAAGGGACTGCAATCAAATTTCACAAAATGATAGCAGGCTATGAGAGTAAGTGCAGAATACGAGAACCGTAACTCTGTCTTCATTTAATTGAGAGTTATTGCCCTTTGTAATTTTATACTTTTAATTCTTGTCCGGATCATAACTCAAAAAACTACTAGACTTGAATGAAACATCACACAATGATGTAGGGCAAGTAGATGATGTGAAGATTGCAATAACCATAACTCGATCTTCGTGGACAATATAGTTATTGGCTTTTGCAATTCTATACTTAAAATTCTTGTCCGAAGCATATCTCCAGCACTACTAATGGATCTGCAATGAAACATGAAGACAGAGAGCAATAAGAGAATGTGCTGAATGCAAGAACTATAACTATATGTTTATTTAAATAAGAGTTATTGCCCTTTGTTATTTTGTACTTATTATTCTTGTCGGGTGCATAGCTAATGCTAACTACTAATGGGACTGCAATGAAACTTACACAATGATAGAGGGCAATGGGAGGAAGTGCAGAGTGCAGTAACAATAACTCGATCGTATTGAAATTAGAGTTACTGCCTTTTGTAGTGTTGTTTATTTTACTCTGTTTTATGTGCAGTGATAAAACTTTCTTTAAACAAAGCACCTAATCTTGGGTTCTGCAGCTACATAGGAAAAAACACTGCAGTGGGGGATATGGCTGTCTCTCAGATGGTTCCTGGTGCTTTATTACTTTTCATGTAATACACATATTTGGACTGGTAGTGTGTTAGTATTATAGAGCCCATGGACTTTTATTGCAGTGGTAGACGCCAAAAGGTCTGTGGGTGTTTTCTTACTTGACATTTTATGCTGAATTCAAAAACTCATTTCTTAAGTGCACCGGCATGCCCCAAAGTTAAAAAAATCTATTGAAAGCATGAAAGCAACTATAGCGGAAAGAAAATCAGGGTCTGAAAAATGCTTGGTAGGGTTGAGTTTATGTTTATGCTATATTTCTTATAGCATTAAAACTGTTCAAATTGGTATCAATGCATAGATAATGAGGCAAAGCTATTTAAAAAATAGTTTGGGAATATGCAAAGTCAAGGTCAAAATGGTTTACAAGGTATATAATAAAATCACAATTTCCTTCCCATATGTATATACTTTTTATTCCAGTGTATATATGTAATAGATAGAGTCTGGTCTCAGCGACTTGGCTTATTTAAACACCGAGATGGGCATAGCCCATCGAGGTGTTTAAATAACCAACGAGCTGAGACAGACTCTATCTTTTTTGTAGAATGGTGTACTTAGTAACACTGTGACGTCATAGTAACCGTACTCTAAATTCCAATATCCGGTAGTTGTAGTACGGCTTAGCCACGCCCCTTTAGTTACCCTAAATTATACGATTTAATGCTCTGCGTTCATCAAAGGAAATGTCACCGACCATGCTACAATCTATTTTATTTCATGATATTTAAGAAATAGAACATCATTTATGGTGAATTATCATGCAATATATCACGGTTTGGAGTTGCATTGTAAACAATAATTTCACGAGCCCGAAGTGCGGGTGAATTTATTGTTTACAATTGAACGACAAACTGTGATATATTACGAGATAATTCACTGTAAACGATGTTCTATTTCTATTCTAATACACCTAAAATGTGAAAATAACGCACACAACTGAAATCTTTCGCATTGCTTTGCTTACTCTCCTAACGTTGCAAACGTTACATTGATATCTTTCGCATTACCTTGCTTATTCTCCTAATGTTGGAAACGTTACAGAGATATATCGTTGATATAAAGAGATATTTTAAACTAGGCTATATAGTGCGGGTGTATTAGAATTATTGATAATACAGAATATGCTGATATTGTGGAAATGTATGTTAATGTGGTGATATGACACGTACTTCCAAACATCACTTTAATATGCCACGGGGTCAAAATATGAGTGAACTCATTAAATGGGAATACATTGAATACAATTACTTGTACCACTGACAAACTTGTTATTTATAGCAGATAACATTAAATGCAGTGAACTCATTAAATGGGAATATATTGAATACAATTACTTGTACCACTGACAAACTTGATGAAACATGCTTCCCAATAGCTAGACGAAAAATGTCAAGATAAATTTCGGTAAACTGCACGTCATACCAAGTACTGTCTAATCAACATAGTCATCTTCCTCTATGTCTGATTCATCGGATGTTGCCATATCTTCCATATCGTCTTCGGCAGCACTGTTACTATCGCTGTTTATGTCGTCAATAATGTCTTGGGGGTATCTGGGGTCCAGAAAACCACTTTATTGCGAACTGTTCATCTTCTTCTATCCAACCAGATTCCTTTGGGTTCAGCGAAAGAGGATCATCTCTATCTGTATGCTTCCACAGTGAAGCCACTAAGTTTGTCCGCAGCACCTTTTGATGTAGGACTGACATTGAAGGTGGCAGGAGACTTGGATCAGCCCCTTTTAGTTTTGCCAAGGGGTGACTTTGGTCTGTAGGGGTGTATTTCGTCTTGAATATAGCATATCTTGCATCGTCTACACTAGTTAGAACAGGTTTGCCGTAAAGATTACACACGAATGACTATATCACTTTCGACATCAGTTGTCCCTTCATCAGATTATCCAAGCTGTCTAAACGCATGTAGATACCGAGAGGATTTTTCGACGATTTCAAAAGATTGAACCTTTCCTTTACGGTTGAATGAGTAGTATAGTCAAAACCAGTGAATGCATGTACTGCTGGCAATGCTGAACATACTGGCTTTCCTAACTTTCCACTGAGCTGTGTGACGTCGATGTACGTTCTGTTGTTTTTGCTTTTGTGGCCTACATCCATCCAGACAAAGGCTTCATAGTTACTGACATGGAATAAGAGAACGATGAACACATCTGTATCTGTACAGCGAACAACAACATTGGGTAGTTCGTTGGTCTGGCTGATGTTTCGTAAATGCCAAACTATTTTGATGTCTGCCTCTTTACGGGTGCAACATAAATCTGCAATTACCGTACGTGTAACTGTTTCATTTTCAGCTTCAAAGAGATAGCATACATCCTCCAAACCAATGTAGACGGTGCAACTTTTCAATTGGGAATTAGTTTACCCAATGTTGTTGTTCACTGTACATATACCGATGTGTTGATCATTCTCCTATTCCATGTCATAACTATAAAGCCTTTGTCTGGACGGATGTAGAACACGAATGTAAAAACAACAGAAGGTATATCGACGTAAAGTTAGGAAAGTCAGTGGAAAGCTAGGAAAGCCAGTATGTTCAGCATTGCCAGCAGTACATGCATTCATTGGATAATCTGATGAAGTGATAACTGAAGTCGAAAGTGATATAGAGTCCTTCGTGTGTAATCTTTACGGCAGATCTATTCTAACTAGTGTAGATATGATATATTCAGGACAAAATTACGCCCCTATAGACTAAAGTCACCCCATGGCAAAACTAAAAGGAGCTGATCCAAGTCTCCTGCCACCTTCAAGATCAGTCCTACATCAAAAAGTGCTGCGGACAAACTTAGTGGCTTCGCTGTGGAAGCATGCCGATAGAGCCGATCCTCTTGTGCTTAACCCAAAGGAATCTGGATGGATAGAAGAAGATGAATGGTTCAAAATGAAGTGGTTTTCTGGACCCCAGATACCCCAAGACATCATTGACGACATAAACAGCGATAGTAAAAGTGCTGCCGAAAACTATACGAAAGATATGACAAAATCTGATGAATCAGACATTGAAAAAGATGACAATGTTGATTAGACAGTACTGGGTATAACCTGTAGGTTACCGAAATTTACCTTGACATATTTCGTCTAGCTACTGGGAAGCTTGTGTTATCAAAAGTTGTTACAACACATTTGTATTTAGTAGTCAAATTTTATTTTCAGTCAGGGCCCTCACGCTACTTTGGGGGAAGGGGCCCGCAGCCCTCAGAAGGGGGAATTTTTGTAACTGGGGGGAATTTTTACAACAAATAAAAAACTCTATTTGATTAACACGTTTCACTTTATTAACATACATTCGTCAACCATCTGGTTCTTTTTCTGATAAAAAAACTCCACTTAATAACCATCAATGGCATGTTTTCATCGGAGATCCACATTAAAAGTCAACCCTTCTCTTCTTTTTATCCCGAAAAAAACCTATTGCCCTGTCCAGTTGGGCATCTGGTTGAGTCAGTGCCCGATAATAGTTAAAACGTCCTGTGCACGATAAACAGTCTAAAACCAGTCTAATAATAATCAAAACGTCTTTTTCAAACTGGTAAACACGACATCGTGAGCATATCGTCTTGAAAATCGGATTTTTTTTTTGATTTTTTTTTTTACGAATTTCTGAGGGGGAAAAATATCAATTTTTGGGGGAAAAAAAGATACTTTTCAGGTGGGGGACTGCCGCCGAATAACGGCGGCAGAAATGACCAAATGAGGGCCCTGTCAGTATTTGTAAAAGCACAATCAAGGGTCTTTTAATCTACACTGCTTTACTTCTGAATGTGATTTATATCGGCTAGTCATCTTTATTTTGATGACACCTTTGAATTTTATACCATTAGCATGCGTTTATTTTTTTCCTAAATGTGTACTTAATTGAACTTGTTGACCTCAATGAACCCAATGACCTTAATCTTTAATATACCAAATATTACGTTTGACAACTAACAATTGAAAATCCATATATATATATTTTTTTATATTTTCAACACCATTTTATGTTATCTGCTATAAATAACAAGTTTGTCAGTGGTTCAAGTAATTGTATTCAATGTATTCCCATTTAATGAGTTCACTCATATTTTGATCCCGTGTCATATTAAAGTGGTGTTTGGAAGTACGGGTAATATAACCATGATAACCACATTTAAAATATATTTACACGATATCAACATATTCTGTATTATCAATAAATATCATGAAATAATATAAAATATATACACTGGAATAATTCTTTTATATAAATATGGGAAGGAAAATGTGATTTTATTATAGTGTTTGCACTTAATTGACCTTTCGACCTTGTAAACCATTTTGACCTTGACTGAATATTCCCAAACTAATTTTTTAAATAACTTTGCCACATTACCAATGGATTGATACCATTTTGAACACTATTAATGCTATAAGAAATATAGCATAAACGTAAACTCAACCCTATCCCCCCATTTTTAAGACCCTGATTTTCTTACCTCTATAGTTGCTTTCATTTGAATTCTTTTTAACTTTGGGGCATGCTGGTGCACTTAAGAAATGGGTTTTAGCATAAAATTTCAAATAAGAAAACACCCACAGACCTTTTGGCGTCTCTCACTGCAATAAAAGTCCATAGGCTCTGGGTCTATTACTATCTGAGCATATTGCCTTGTTACAGTGTTGTGCAGCACCTGTACACCATGTTGTGTCTGGCCCTGCTGGGCCATGCTATGTCTCTGTTACCTGTCTAATCATATTGCCTTGTTACAGTGTTGTGCAGCACCTATACACCATGTTGTGTCTGCCCCTGCTGGGCCATGCTATGTCTCTGTTACCTGTCTAATCATATTGCCTTGTTACAGTGTTGTGCAGCACCTGTACACCATGTTGTGTCTGCCCCTGATGGGCCATGCTATGTCTCTGCTACCTGTCTAATCATATTGCCTTGTTACAGTGTTGTGCAGCACCTGTACACCATGTTGTGTCTGCCCCTGCTGGGCCATGCTATGTCTCTGTTACCTGTCTAATCATATTGCCTTGTTACAGTGTTGTGCAGCACCTGTACACCATGTTGTGTCTGCCCCTGCTAGGCCATGCCGTGTCTCTGTTACTCAACATAGCAGAGGTGGAGAGATCCAGGAACCTACGAATCATAGCCATGGAGTGTCTCCTAGACCTCAGTCAGGCAGATTCTAAATGTAAGCATAACCTTTTTAACTGTCTTAATTGGGGCCAAATGTCGGTCCCTTTACAATTGCAAAACCTCTATATTTTTCCAATTCTGGGAAAACAAATCCCAATCTTTCATTCACTACATATTCGTTAAATTTGCGCTTATACCTGAAAATGTACATTTTAATGACAGGTTTCCCATGAAAAAACATTCACCTAAATAGCGAAAATTTGGCTTTTTTTTTTCCCGCAATTCTAAGGATATGCGCATTTAATTTTTGAAAATTTGAAGCTCTGGGCCTCTTCCCGATTTAGAAACAAAAGTTATTGGTAAATGACTTGAACAGACAAATATCTTGTCAAACTTGACACATAATTCAGATACTGAATTGCAATCTGGATTGAGGCTGATCAAGGTCAAGGTCACAGTGTTGTGATTAAGGTTATATTTGTCAGCATATTATTTTCATTCATTGCTTTGAAACATACGAATACATAATTGTATTTAGTATAATTTTATATGCATGTATACGTAACATGAACATGTATTGCACATAATAGGATTTCCTGGACAGGTGTTTTGTCAACATCCCCCGATGTGCATCTATGGTGGGGACACATATTTTTATAATTGTTGAATCCTGCTGACCCTTAAAAAAGGGAATAAAGTGAAGTGAAATGCTCTCGGTTACATGTTTATTAAATTTACCATCTTAATAATGATAAAAACAATGATAAGGATCACAAGATATTTACCTTTTTGCGTTTGTAAAATACAAAGTAAGCATCAACCCCCTGGTCATACCTAATGATCAACCTTGTGGGTTCTCCTTGGGTTGATATGCTGGAGGGACTGTAAACCTTAAGATTACTAGCACACATACCTGGACATTGCTTTGCATTGGCATTCAGAGAACTATGTTAAAAATAAGGGTCACAGTCATGCCAGTCATACTTGATACGTAAACAAGGAACATACTTTTCTCTATAATTTCCCTGATATTTTATATTTACCAAAAAACATTTCTTAACCTGTTCAGATAAATATGTTTAACATAATGTCACATACTTGTCACATATAGGACCGTTTATGTCTTATTTGCAAAATCCCAAACATTTGGTTTCTTATTTGTTGACAGACAGTCAGTGTATGAAGGCAGATATTGGAGGTATCTATGCATCATTCCTGCCCGGTGTGTCCGTAACACTGTGCAAAATCATCACTGGTGACACAAAACAGGGATACGCTGTAACATCAGTAAGTATTTTATACTCCCTAGCTTGTTTCCCTAACCAGACTGCCCACCTTATACACAAAACTTATTGCTCACTAATCAACCCTGACTGTTCACCTTGTACTCAAAACCAGAACTGCTCACTAATCTACCCTGACTGCTCACTTTGTACTCAAAACCAAAACTGCTCACTAATCCACCGACTGCTCACATTGTACTCAAAACCAGAACTTCTCACTAATCCACCTTGACTGCTCACCTTGTACTCCAAACCAAAACTGCTCACTAATCCACCCTGACTGCTCACCTTGTACTCAAAACCAAAACTACCAATCGATCCACCTAACCGCTCAGCAATCCACCCAGACTGCTCACCTTGTACTCAAAACCAAAACTGCTCACTAATCCACCCTGACTGCTCACCTTGTACTCAAAACCAAAACTACCAATCGATCCACCTAACTGCTCAGCAATCCACCCAGACTGCTCACCTTGTACTCAAAACAAAAACTGTTCACTAATCCACCCTGACTGCTCATCTTGTACTCAAAACCAAAACTGTTCACTAATCCACCCTGACTGCTCATCTTGTACTCAAAACCAGAACTGTTCACTAATCCACCCTGACTTCTCACCTTGTACTCAAAACCAAAACTACCAATCGATCCACCTAACCGCTCAGCAATCCACCCAGACTGCTCACCTTGTACTCAAAACCAAAACTGCTCACTAATCCACCCTGACTGCTCACCTTGTACTCAAAACCAAAACTACCAATCGATCCACCTAACCACTCAGCAATCCACCCAGACTGCTCACCTTGTACTCAAAACAAAAACTGTTCACTAATCCACCCTGACTGCTCATCTTGTACTCAAAACCAAAACTGTTCACTAATCCACCCTGACTGCTCATCTTGTACTCAAAACCAGAACTGTTCACTAATCCACCCTGACTTCTCACCAATTCACCCTAACTGCTCACCAAATACACCCTGACTGCTCACCAATCCAGCCTGACTGCTTGCCGAGTACACCCCGACTTGTCACGGAATATATACTGACTGAACTGTTCACCAAATACAACACAACTGCTCACCAAATACACCCTGACTGCTCACTGAATACACCCTGCCTGATCTGCTCATCAAATACACCCTGACTGCTAACTAAATACAAAACTGCTCACCAGATACACTTCACAGAACTTCTCACCAAATACACCCTCACTGCTCACCAAATATAACTCATGGCTCACCAAATACACAATGACTGCTCACGAAATACACCCTCACTGCTCACCAAATACACAATGACTGCTCACTAAGTGCACTAAGACTAAACTGCTCACCAAATACAAACTGACTGCTCACCAGATACACTTCATTGAACTGCTCACCAAGTACACCCTGACTGCTCACTAATACACCCTGACTGCTCACAGAATACTCCCTGATGGCTTACCTAAGCACCCTTTGAAATGCCAATATTCTTGCCAGCTCACCAGACTGCTTACCTAGCTCTCCCTACACATACTTCTTACTGACCCTGATTTCTCACCAGATCACTCTGAATTCTCACCAAATAAACCATGACCTCTCACCAAATACACACTGACTGCTCACCACATAATTCCTAGACTGCTTAGCTGATACTTCCTAGACATCAATGAATAGTTCCCACACTGCTCACAGAATACCCCTGATGCAGCTCAGGTTAAGGTTAATTAAGAGTATTAAAGTCTTACCTACATGCACATGTTCCATTTTTACATTCATACAAGATGCTAACATACATAATTATTACCTAACTTGTTGCATATTTACAGAAAGCCATCTATGTTTGGATGCGAATCGTGAGCCTGGTAATGGACGATAAACTACTGGATGTGTGTAGGCAGAAACAAGCCAAACAAGATCCTAAACAGAGTATGTATTAACAGCGTTTTTTTACCTTATATAAATGGGACCGATAAACGGCCCCATTCCCAATTGAAAAAATTGACCATTTTTCCCAATTTCCAACTAAAAAATTCCCAAATCGAAGTTGTTTTTCCGTCAATCTTTCTCCTGGGATATTCTCAATACACAGATGTAATAGATTTTCCCAGTTCTGTTTTAGATTAATCTTCTTAATAAAGTTTTTTACCAGGGTTGTACGTTTCTTTTGCTTTTCTGTGTAAATTGAAACGCAAAACACAGCCTCGTCACCCGAGGACGACGCCATGTTGTTTATGCGTTGCAGAAACGCTTTACCGCTTGTATGTTATCTAAACGCTTTACCGCTAGTATATTCTACTATGTAACAAGCGCCTCAGTGAGCGATGGGTTAATACTAAATAAAGGACGAATAACAGAAATCGTCTGGGCCAGGAATCATGAGAATATGCGGAGAATATGCAGAGAATCTGGTGCAACCCTAAATGACAATAAACTTAACAGCATTGTTAACATTTTCAGGGACAACAAAAACAGAGAAATTATTCTGTAACAACACAGTAAAGTACAATAAAAACTTGAAACATTACAGTTGTGAAAATATTTTTATTATGCAAATCATCAATAAATATGTAAATATGTAATATTTCACAAAATACAAAAAAAACATTTTTCCCAATTCTGAGAAAAAACGCGCGTTTTTTCCCAATTTTGAGAAAAATCGCGTGTTTTTTCCCAATTTGACCGGCCACGGACCCATTCCCAAAATGGTGAAAAAAAACGCTGTATTAAAATGTAATTTATAATGCTGTTTGAAACTGCCAATAAAAAAGAGGCTGTTTATAAGTACTTATATTTCACTTTGAGTTAGGCAGCATTATATGGTCTTTGTAGTGATCATTAGTTTTCAGTAAAACAGCCAATATGTCAGTTTTTGTGAAAGAAAGTTCCAAATATAGTGTAAACTTGTTAGAAATTACCTACTTCTGTTGGACACAGACTCACTGTGACTTGTGAAAATGAACTGTTATTCATACCATTTTTATCAAGCATTTGTTGAATCCAGGAATTGGAAACGGTGCTCTGAACACACAATGGATTCAGTGCTAAACTCACAAAACTTTACAATTTTGAAAATATCATCACTAGCAAAGTAGAACTGGAATATTGAGGTGCTCCTTGGTATAAAACACTTAAATTGGTCTGACAGAAATCAGTACAGCAGATGTTCAAGGACGACGTTGAATTTTAGAGTTCAAAATGGGTGAATATAATCAAAATGCATTATAAAACGGTTTATAGCCAGATTGAACTTTTCACTTTGAAGGGGGTATCTGTAGTTTCGATCTTATCATACCGGGTATAGTATGAAATTTTATTGAGCATAATATAAATGGTTATGCTAACATGTAATTGAAAGAAGTGTGCAGATACACAAAACATAATTTTGACCAAAAAAAATTGTGTTTTATATACTCATCTAATTAGTAAAGCCAATGGAAGTGATGGATTATGTATAAATTGATACTTGATATCATTACAGAAGACCTTGACCCTCGTCTCCAGGGTCTAGTGGTGGCAAGAGACTCTAAATGGATCACAACAACAGGTGGGAACCTGGCCATTCTGGTGAAACAAGTGGCAACAGTACGCAGCCATTCCAACTGGAGAGTCCGGCTGGGACTGGTGGAGTGTGCTGAACATCTGCTGCTGCACTGTACATGGTAGGTGATAACACCTATTACCAGTCTGTACATGGTAGGTGATAACACGTAGTACCAGTCTGTATATGGTAGGTAATAACAACTAGTACCAGTCTCTACCATGTAGGTACACCTAGAACCGATCTGTACATAGTAGGTAATAACACGTAGTACCAGTTTGTACATGGTGGGTAATAACATCTAGAACCAGTCTGTACATGGTGGGTAATAACACCTAGTACCAGACCATACATGGTGGGTTATAACACCTAGTACCAGTATGTACATGGTGGTTAATAACACCTAGTACTGGTCTGTACATGGTGGGTTATAACACCTAGTACCAGTATGTACATGGTGGTTAATAACACCTAGTACTGGTCTGTACATGGTAGGTAATAACACCTAGTACCAGTCCATACATGGTGGGTAATAACACCTAGTACCAGTCTGTACCAGGCAGGTACACCTAGAACCGATCTGTACATAGTAGGTAATAGCACGTAGTACCAGTCTGTACATGGTGGGTAATACATCTAGAACCAGTCTGTACATGGTGGGTAATAACTTCTAGAACCAGTCTGTACATGGTGGGTAATAACACCTAGTACCAGTCTGTACATGGTGGGTAATAACATCTAGTACCAGTCTGTACATGGTGGGTAATGACACCTAGTACCAGTCTGTACATGGTGGGTAATAACACCTTGTACCAGTCTGTACATGGTGGGTAATAACTTCTAGAACCAGTCTGTACATGGTGGGTAATAACACCTAGTACCAGTCTCTACATGGTGGGTAATGACACCTAGTACCAGTCTGTACATGGTGGGTAATGACACCTAGTACCAGTCTGTACATGGTGGGTAATAACACCTAGTACCAGTCTGTACATGGTGGGTAATAACACCTAGTACCAGTCTGTACATGGTGGGTAATAACACCTAGTACCAGTCTGTACATGGTGGGTAATAACATCTAGTACCAGTCTGTACATGGTGGGTAATAACATCTAGTACCAGTCTGTACATGGTGGGTAATGACACCTAGTACCAGTCTGTACATGGTGGGTAATAACACCTAGTACCAGTCTGTACATGGTGGGTAATAACTTCTAGAACCAGTCTGTACATGGTGGGTAATAACACCTAGTACCAGTCTGTACATGGTGGGTAATGACACCTAGTACCAGTCTGTACATGGTGGGTAATGACACCTAGTACCAGTCTGTACATGGTGGGTAATAACACCTAGTACCAGTCTGTACATGGTGGGTAATAACACCTATTACCAGTCTGTACATGGTGGGTAATAACACCTAGTACTGGTCTGTACATGGTGGGTAATAACACCTAGTACCAGTCTGTACATGGTGGGTAATGACACCTAGTACCAGTCTGTACATGGTGGGTAATAACACCTAGTACCAGTCTGTACATGGTGGGTAATAACTTCTAGAACCAGTCTGTACATGGTGGGTAATAACACCTAGTACCAGTCTGTACATGGTGGGTAATGACACCTAGTACCAGTCTGTACATGGTGGGTAATGACACCTAGTACCAGTCTGTACATGGTGGGTAATGACACCTAGTACCAGTCTGTACATGGTGGGTAATGACACCTAGTACCAGTCTGTACATGGTGGGTAATAACACCTAGTACCAGTCCATACATGGTGGGTAATAACACCTAGTACCAGTATGTACATGGTGGGTAATAACACCTAGTACTGGTCTGTACATGGTAGGTAATAACACCTAGTACCAGTCCATACATGGTGGGTAATAACACCTAGTACCAGTCTGTACCAGGTAGGTACACCTAGAACCGATCTGTACATAGTAGGTAATAACACGTAGTACCAGTCTGTACATGGTGGGTAATAACATCTAGAACCAGTCTGTACATGGTGGGTAATAACACCTAGTACCAGTCTGTACATGGTGGGTAATAACACCTAGTACCAGTCTGTACATGGTGGGTAATAACACCTAGTACCAGTCTGTACATGGTGGGTAATGACACCTAGTACCAGTCTGTACATGGTGGGTAATAACATCTAGAACCAGTCTGTACATGGTGGGTAATAACACCTAGTACCTGTCTGTACATGGTGGGTAATGACACGTAGTACCAATCTGTACATGGTGGGTAATGACACCTAGTACCAGTCTGTACATGGTGGGTAATAACACCTAGTACCAGTCTGTACATGGTGGGTAATAACACCTAGTACCAGTCCAGGGCTTTTTTTCCACAAAATTGGGAAGAGGCCCAGGCCTGTCCATTTTGGGAAAAAGGAACGCGCTTATTTCTCATTTTGGGAAAAATACAAAATTTCATAAATTAAGTAAATATGACATTAATATACTTTATTTATATTGTCATCTATTATTTACCATAATTATTAACTTTTCCAAGTCGGAATTTACTTAGCAGACAAAAACACATTGCAGAATTCATGCTTTTTCTCAAATTCTGAGAGACTGCTGTTTTCCGATTGGGAACTATTTCTGCCACAGTTGGGAAAAAACAGTCCAATTTTCAGTTGGGAAGAGGCCCTTTACAGGCCCCTGTTATATAAGGTAAAAAAGCCCTGCAGTCTGTACATGGTGGGTAATAACACCTAGTACCAGTCTGTACATGGTGGGTAATAACACCTAGTACCAGTCTGTACATGGTGGGTAATAACACCTAGTACCAGTCTGTACATGGTGGGTAATAACACCTAGTACCAGTATGTACATGGTGGGTAATAACACCTAGTACTGGTCTGTACATGGTGGGTAATAACACCTAGTACCAGTCTGTACGTGGTGGGTAATAACACCTAGTACCAGTATGTACATGGTGGGTAATAACACCTAGTACCAGTCTGTACATGGTGGGTAATAACACCTAGTACCAGTATGTACATGGTGGGTAATAACACCTAGTACCAGTATGTAGATGGTGGGTAATAACACCTAGTACCAGTCTGTACGTGGTGGGTAATAACACCTAGTACCAGTATGTACATGGTGGGTAATAACACCTAGTACTGGTCTGTACATGGTGGGTAATAACACCTAGTACCAGTATGTACATGGTGGGTAATAACACCTAGTACCAGTCTGTACATGGTGGGTAATAACACCTAGTACCAGTATGTACATGGTGGGTAATAACACCTAGTACCAGTCTGTACATGGTGGGTAATAACACCTAGTACCAGTCTGTACATGGTGGGTAATAACACCTAGTACTGGTCTGTACATGGAAGGTAATAACACCTAGTACCAGTCTGTAGATGGTGGGTAATAACACCTAGTACCAGTCTGTACGTGGTGGGTAATACCTAGTACCAGTCTGTACATGGTGGGTAATAACACCTAGTACTGGTCTGTACATGGAAGGTAATAACACCTAGTACCAGTCTGTAGATGGTGGGTAATAACACCTAGTACCAGTCTGTACGTGGTGGGTAATACCTAGTACCAGTATGTACATGGTGGGTAATAACACCTAGTACTGGTCTGTACATGGTGGGTAATAACACCTAGTACCAGTATGTACATGGTGGGTAATAACACCTAGTACCAGTATGTACATGGTGGGTAATAACACCTAGTACCAGTCTGTACATGGTGGGTAATAACACCTAGTACTGGTCTGTACATGGAAGGTAATAACACCTAGTACCAGTCTGTAGATGGTGGGTAATAACACCTAGTACCAGTCTGTACGTGGTGGGTAATACCTAGTACCAGTCTGTACATGGTAGGTAATAAAACATAGTACCAGACTGTACATTTTGGAATTTAGTAACACTGTGTGAGGTTCTTTGATAAGTGAGCAAATTGACCTTGTGTGAGTGAGCAGAAACATACTGATCTTTTATTCTATTGCCTTGATTTCTTACAGCATGATTAAATACAGAACAAGTGTAATTTGACATTTTAACTTGTACAGTTCCATGAAGGATTGTATCTCCACATTCCTGGAGATATTGGTGAGCCTTATTGGAGATGACTACAGTAAAGTGGCCGGTGGGAGTCGTCACGCTCTCGAGCTGTTTAGTCACAGCCAGGGCACAGACCAACAGCGCCATCTCACAGAAATTCTCGAGGAAAATCTACACAAGCTGGCTACATCACTTCCAAGACAGATACAGACTGCTGGTTGGTATACTTGGGCTTTTTATGTTTGACCAGTAATGTGTACATAAATAATTGTAGCATCCCTATTAACAGCACTGATATTAAAATTGTGTGAACGTAGGTCAGAAAGTATTTAAAATGTAGAAAACTACAAAAGACAAGAATACCATGGAATCCAATGTATCGCCTTTACTGCTTTGAAACACATGGAAAAAAAAAAGAACATTTTTATAACCCCAACCATGTACTGTCAAGGGCTATAATAAAAATGATGCACCGCATGTCATTTACACACTTGATATAGGCCATCATCAGAGCTAACTGCAAAACTGATTGTTACATTAACAAAGATTATAAATGGCTCATAAAATTCAAGGTCAAGGTCATTTATGGAACTTCATTATTGTATTGAGCTCTACTGGCCGAGAGACACCAATCAAAGTGTTTCACATTTTCATTCAGTATTTATTTGTAACAGAATTGTAACAAATGTGCTTTTATGACATTTCAAAATGTAATTGGGACAGTGATAATGGGAGAGATGGAATGACTTTAATTAACCTGTAGATTGCTATTTGAATTCCCCATTGATTGCTATTTGAATTTATCTACAGGTTGCAAATTACCAGCAGATTGCTGTTTGAAATTACCTACAGATTGCTATTTGATGAACTGATGAATTATCTTTGCTTTACTTGTAGAAGAGGAAGACAAACTATCACTGCTCAACTTGCTGTCTGGGTACCTGAGTTTGCTGGGTAAGTCTTAAAGATGTTCCAAGATGGCTTGCAAATCATTGCAGAAGACACTATATTATAAAAAGAAATTTAAGATTCTGTGATCAATGAAACTTGTGAAAGGAGGTGTTGTCTTACCTGTTCTGCTTCTTTTTAAAATTTTTAGACAATCATTAAGATATCTGACAAATATGTTTGTTATCTTGACAGAAGCCGAAGAAGAATTTGATTATAAAAAATACGTTCATATTATCATATATAGTTCACCCATGACGGACACAAATCAACTTGACGTATTTATCAAGCATCAAAATTGGCGTGGCGCAGTCGGTAGCGTGGCGGATTTGTAACCGGAGGCCCCGGGTTCAATCCTCCGTGGTGCCACTGAGTTCCGTCGGTGTGTTCTTGGGCAAGACACTTTACCTTAGCCTCGTCCATCGGATGGGGACGTAAACCGGGCGGTCCCGTGTATCGGTCTGTCTTCCGAGCACGTTAAAGAACCATAGGAATCTATTCGATAATAAGAGTAGGGCAGGTTCCCGGATTCCTATGTATCCTTCCCCTCTCTCTGGGGCGGCTCTAAATAACCTATACTGTGTTGATGAGCCGTTAAACAACATTCAATTCAATTCAATTCAAAATTTATCCCTATTTATTAATCCAAACCTGCTTGCATATAACTAATAAAAGGGTAAAAATAATATTGCGTTTTTTTCCGGTTCGTTGAGTTTGAGTTATTGCCCTTTGACATTTTTACTTTAAATTTCTTGTTGAAGCTACTCCTCCTAAATGGCTTGTTGGATTTCTACGAAATTGACAGGAAGGATCAATATGATGTCTAGTTGTGCAAATCTCTGTATAGCAATGAAATTTTTGACAAGTTTGAAAACCAGCTAGATCTTGTTAGTAATGAGTTATGGCCCTTGATTTATTGAAAAATGCTATTTTGTATTTTCCTTTATTAAATCTCTAGCTACATAATTTTTTATCTGATCTTTACAAAATTTGTTTAGAATGTTTATATCAATAAAAGCTTAAACACGTTGACTGATTCATATCGATCCAAATACTCACCCCCGTCAGTAGGTCAAAGGTCAAGGTCACCGGGACCGGATAATGAAAAACCTTGTCTGCTCCTTAACTCCTCTTCCCCTGAAGCAAATCTCATGAAACTTCATAGGTGAACTGCCTGTGGTGAGAGGATGACCCCTATTGATTTTGAGGTCAGTAGGTCAAAGGTCAAGGTCACCAGGACCCGCTAATGAAAAACCTTGTCCACACCGTAACTCCTCTCCCCCTGACGCAAATCTCATGTTACTTCATGGGTGGATTGTCTGTGGTGTGAGAGGATGACCCTAGTGATTTTGAGCTCAGTAGGTCAAAGGTCAAGGTCACGGGACACGATAATGAAAAACATTGTCCACCCCATAACTCCTCTCCCTCTGAAGCAAATCTCATGAAACTTCATAGGTGGACTGCCTGTGGTGAGATAATGACTCATATTTATTTTGAGGTCAACGGTCAAGGTCACCGGGACCCGACCATGAAAATCCTTGTCTGCTCCGGAACTAAACTCCCACTAAAGCAGTTCTCATGAAAATTCATGGGTAGACTGCCTGTGATGAGAGGATGACCCCTAATGATTTTGAGGTCAGGAGGTCAACGATCAAGGCCACCATTACTTGATCATGAAAATCCTATTCCATTCAATCTTTACTGGAACAGTAGGGTGCGGAATGAGGGGGGGGGGGGGGGGGGGGGGGAACGGTAGCGTGTGTTTGTCGTCCTTAAAAGGTGACAGCTCTAGTTTTTATTTGTGAAGGCAGACCACCCACTTACTGATGGGCAGGACCAGTAATGTATTCCTCCCACTGTCTGTAAGAATCAACACTTTCTCACAAGTCAAGCTAGTCAAGATTTGTAGCCACATGCATGAAACTTCACAGATTGACAGTCCATGGTGTGAGGATGCCATGAGTTTAAAGTTTGTTGTGTTTCTCTTTTTAGTAATCTTGGTGATAGTTTCAGATATATTAAATTAAACTTTGATAGTTGTGATTGTTGTATAGATTGATTGACAGTTTGAGTTTTCTGTTCCCAAAGTTTCTTATTTATGTTTGACCATGTACCAATCTCTGCAGGGTCGAAAGTGAAAAGCCTGCTGCTGTCATTGCCCCACCTGAAGAGACTGTCCATGGCCCTGGTACAGATACTGGAACTTGAGTGTACCGACATCAAGATTGTGGAGGAAAGAACCACCATCACAGGACATGGTAAGGGTCACAAAAGATTTTGAATCAATTTCAAGCTAATAAATATTATCACCAAATGATCATCAAATACTTAAAGCATTTCAGAACATTGAGCAATAATAATATGAGAAAAGAATTATTTTTTTTATTTTTGAAATACTTGTTAAATGTTTGTGGCTAAATATGTATTATTCCTTTAAATATGATTTTGTGTGATTCATACACATTTTTAAATGAGATTTTGATTTTTAAACACAAAGCTCTCTAACAGGCAAAATAGGCAGATGCTCAATGGCATTTCAAATGGTGTCAATTTTATGTTTTGACAGGACCTATCTGTAAATTGGCTAAAAACAACTTGACTATTTCAAATGTTTAATTTTTGTATCCTATATTTCATTGAACTCATATAATATTAAACAGAATGTTTTGTTTATTTTGTGTACACCATAAACTCAAGAACCTTTTAACTATTCTAATACCAGGGAGTAGTGCAATCTTGGAAGCCAACAGCCATGGCATTGTCAGACCACGTAAATACTTCAAACATTTCAACAATGAGAAGATCTTCCAGAAGATCCTGGGTGTGTGTCACCTCCTGGGGTACTATGGGGACATACATCTACTGGTGGACCACTTCCTCGATATTTTCCACGAGAGCAGCATGTTCAAGATGCAGGCCACCCTCATCATCAACGAGATGATGCTGGGCACAACCGGAGAGGATGGTAAAGCTTTTTTGTTCTGAATTATTTAAAAACTCTTCATTTCTGTGTAGTTATCTGTATTTGCTGTACCATTAAATTACTTTGTTTTCTTGATTTGAGTTTGGTCACGGGGCAAAGAATAGAACCACTGCAGATCCCTTTGGAGGGGTAGGCAGAGGGGTAGAATCCCCCCCAAATTCATGTTCATTTTATCATTTTTTGTTCATGTTCATTAAAGGTCTTCATCATGATCCCTGCATTGTTTCAGGTGCCATCTCGCTCACTTTCAGTATTTTATCTCGATGTACATGGAGGATGAGCCTGGCATGTTCATGCCTGTTAGGCGCCATATAACCTTTCATGGGTGCGCCTTAAAACCCAATTCAATTCAATTGAATTTTCAATATTGTGTCCCAGTGTGGCAGCACAATATAGTTGAGCATAGAACTCACTGCTACAAATACATGATATGATTGTTAAAAGTGACGTTAAACCCCATACAAACGTAGGACTATTCTATTAAATTATACGCGAGACACCAGGAAGACAATTTAATAAACATCTATGGGTGAACCCTATTTGCTGAAATTTGGTTCTTCTAAACTATTTTGCATCTACCGGTGGGTCGTCAATTTCAAAAGTGCCTTCCTGGGGTCCCATGTATGTTTTATAGCCCATAGAATATAATGTTGATTGAATTTCAACATAGCACTGATTAATAGACACTGATAGAGGATCTTGCATTGAGTGCTCAGTTATTGTTTAATTTACTTATTTACTAATTGATTTATTTACTAATTGTCATTAACAATATAGAGTTCCAAAAAAAATTATATCATGTAGCCACCACTTGCCAAGCATCAAATTATTTTTTGCCAACAAGTTCATAAATTTATTAAATATAAATAATCATGTTTTTGGGATTCTATTTATCACATAACTCATAACATAATATACGACGTAAACATGACGCCATTGACTTTATGTTATACCACTGATGGGTTTATATTAAAACTAACAATTATCACTCCCAGATTGTAAATTCTGTGAGAACATGTCTATTGTTATGGATGGCGTGAGGTATACAGTAGTAGTTCTAATCAGGAATAATTGGGTTGTCTGCCTCTACCACAGAAAAAATCGACCATTATATATGTGCTAAAAAGGACGTAAAACACCATTCAAAGAAAATCCTGTGATAAACAGTTAAAAACTACCCAAATATATACTTGGTTCACAAAATGTTCTGACTGTCGATTTTATAGATTCGTTATTTCGAATATTTGAAATTTGAATATCATTGAATCTATATTTCAGTGTGTGTCAACAACACCAAAAATGGTAAAAACTGGCATAAACATACGCGGGATGAACTGGATACAGTTGTTAGGTGAGATAATTCTGCTATTTATCGTGCAAATATGCAAGTTTTTTGCTGATAAAGGGGTGACCTAGTAATGTTTTTCTTTATATCAGGCAGTGAGTGATAAACCAAAAGCATACGGAATAGGTCTGCGTTTATCTAGTAACATTACATGACATGAAATGTCATCAACAAATATAACATTCTGTTAAATAGATAATAATAATAAACAATACAGAAAATGTGGATAATCTACTTGATAAACAGAATATTATGTTATAGCCTTTTAATAACATGTATCAAGTTTATTAGGCTCGGCACGAATACGTTGAATTGCTCGGCATTCTTTGTTTTCTAAGCCTTGCTAAAATAAACTTTATAGTAAAAGGCACTGATATAATTAGAGATTAATACATTGCTGATGGGTTTAAGTGTCCGTCATATCGAAGCATTGTGGTGTAGTGGTTAGAGCGTCTGCCTTGCATTCGGGAGGTCATGGGTTCGAGTCCACTGATTGCGTCATACCAAAGACTTTAAAAATGGAGTAGTCACTTGTAACCCTTGCCTGACGAGCAAAAAATGGGTAGTGCTAAGACTGATTGACCAGTGTCAGAATAATGTGACTGGGGGGTATCATGTCTACTACGGCGTGGTATTCCAGTGTGGCAGCACTATAAAGAAACCACTGAGTTTGCTGCTTCTGACATATCATCACATCACACACAGATAAAAGTCCAGACTCCATTTTGCCTATAATCGTCGTTTAGGACGCCTGTCGTAGGCGGTCGGACTATAATCCTTAGAAATACACACACACACACACACACGACTATCATATCGGCCCAAGACCCATGTATATTGGCAATAACGCATCACCCATGTTTTAATCTTTTTATCATATATAAACGCATTTTCATAGGGATGTTATCTCTCTTTTATTTCAATGGATATGAAACTCTTACCGTATTACATAAAATAAAAATAACTAAAATAAATGGACGAACAAAACAACACAGTTTTAACTTTAATTTGATTGTAAAGTGTTTTTTTCTCTCATTCGTTGCTGTTTCAGAGCTGTTCTTTTAGCTGTCAGTACGTCCCTTGAATGCTGAAAATCCTTATCTAAAGAAATATGATGCTCATAGGCCTACGTATTCTCGATGAAGTATTGGCTTATGCTGGCCTGGACTGACTTTATTAGGCCATTATATCGTGCAACTGTTTGACGCCAATTTCTTTAGTTACTTCGATCTCACCAGTCGATCGAAGCCACTCCGTGAACAATTTAGATTTTGTTTGTTTTAGTGTATTTACATTCCTCAGTGTTGAAAAATAGCTTCTGTGAAACTTCACGCTGCCTCCCCTCAAAATTTAGTCCAATAATCCGGTGACCGGGTCAGTAACGGTCACATGACCATTACGATTATACGATTATAGCTTATTGGACCGAGTTTATGATATGGCTGATTTCAGAAGAGGTCAGGATAATTTTGTGCATATTGCGGGCCAATAATGTGTGTAAATGTACAGAGGATCTTAAATGAGTACTCGCTCATTATTGAATTTATTAAACGAGTTGGCAAAATGATATAATGCGAGGCCCTTGCTGAGCATTATATCATTTTTGCTAACGAGTTTAATAAATTCAGTAATGAATGAGAACGAATGTTTATAGATTCCTTTTATTGCATTTTGCCTGTCGCTTTAACATGCGAAACCGACATAAACCGTGGGAATTGGATCATAGTCATTAACGATTTATTTTGACAGTGCATACTAGGCTCATTTGCATACTTATATAACTAGTGGTATATCGAAAATATAAAATGGTGTTATTCCACTCCCACACCGTAAGTTATGTGATAAATGATAATATTCGCTATATCACAAGAAGGCAAGGCTAATGTATATAATATATTGACGACTTTGTATTGCTGATATAAACAAACCATTCTTTTTGTGGCTGATATATAGAAAGGTCCATATACATTAGCCATTCATAGACATCTTTTATATGACAACTTTGTATGGCTGATATTGACGTTATTGATGAAAATAAATCCTATATTCACTCAAAACAAACAAATATCCTCTATGTATTTGTGCACTTCTTAATCTTAACAGAGCCTCAGAGGTCGACCTGTTTATAGTTTTCTCAATCTTGACATCATAAAAAGTCAAGCCCACTGTTTAACAATTGTTGTTTCTATATAATGCTTCTTGACATACTTGAAATACTCGACATACCTAAAACAAAACCATTTTTCAGAATGCTTGTTGATGAATACCTCAACCCTGCAAACTTTGATCTTGTGACGTCAGCAACATTTACGCTGGAGGGTGGTCAATCATTAGAACAGCAGCTCCAGGGAATAGCTGTTACAAACATCTCCCGGAAAACACAAACTACAGCAGCCAAAATGAACAGGAATATTCTACAGATATGCCTGTTTATTGAAGGTCTAGGAAACTTTGCAAAGGTAAGTAAAGAAAAAATTAATACATAATTCAATTTTTTACGTTTAAAATTAAATAATTAACATAACGACAACTCTCGAATTAAAGTCCTTAGATTTAAAACATTTGATCATCATTGTCATACATTGAAGATCAACACTGTACAGTGAGAGGCTAGATACAGGCGTACAATTTCTTACTGTAAAATGGAGTACATCAGACTTTTTGGGTGTCTAGGGGTCTTTAATACCTGAAATTGACAATGCTACAGAAGATGGCTTTTTTTTTTTGATGAAATTCTTCCTCACAGTAATATGTGCTATCCTAGGTAACGCACCAGGGTTAATTTATTACACATGATTTCATTCAAAATCTATGGTGACTTCAAATGAAGAACTGAATAACACAGTGCCAACGCCATATTTTGATTGATACAACATTTTTTATGAGTTGGAACATTCTTGATTCTTATAAAAATAGCCCCATGTACCTTTAAATAATAAAATGTTTTTAACTTACCACTTCTAGAAACCTTTATAAATGTGCAGGTATTGAAGTCGAGCTATGCGCCCATCTTGATGACGGTGCTGTATCCACTGTTGGAGAAGCTGGGAGACGACACGGCCTACATCAGCAATGCCGCCTTCTTGGCACTCTGGGATATATGTGATGGCTGCAGCTACAAGTATGTTGAACACAAGTGCCTTTATTTTAGACCCAAAATACTAATATGAGTTGTGTAATGGAATAAACCTAGTAGTAAATTTAATACTCTCTATTATTATGCCCCGCCACTAAAGTGGTGCGGGCATATAGTGTTACCCTTGTCCGTCCGGACGTACGTCACGTCCGTACGTCACGTCCGTACGTCACGTTTTTACATTAGTTTTTTAATAAGTCTGATTTATTTCTGATTCCAAAAGCTGTACAGTTTTCAAACTTCATACACACTTACATCTATATGGCAGCAATATGATCCTACCCGAATCAGGCAATATAAATGTCCTTGACCTACTTTTTATACTTCATTTACATCAAAGTTTTTTATTCAAGTTTTTTACATCAAAGTTTTTTGTTAAGTCCATTTCTCCAACACCAGATGCCTTGGAGCTTCCAAACGTTACAAACTACATGACAGCGATATGTTCCAATGAAAAGTGGGTCAATATGAATTACCTTGACCTACCTTTGACACTTTGTTAATTTACATTGAAGTTTTACATTCAAGTTTTTTATTAACTCAGTTTCTCAGATACCAAAAGCCATAGTTTCCATACATGCAAGGTTTTTATTATGTCCATAACTCTGATAACAGAAACAGTACAGCTTTTAAACTTCATACACACTTACATCTATATGTTCCTACCCAAATCAGGTCTACATAAATGACCTTGACCTACTTTTTACACTGTTTATTTAGATTAAAATTTTACATTGACGTTTTTAGATCACCTGAGCCGACTTCTCAGAAACCGCTTGGCCAACTTTGACAAAACTTCACATGGATGATCCTTCGCTGAATGGTTTTAGATTTGTTAAAATTAGGTCAGCGCGACATCCAAGACGGCCGCCATCACCATATATGGTCGAAACCTTAAAAAACTAGAAACTACAAGAGCCAGAGGTTTAATATTTTGCATTTACTATAAGCTTATTGTCCTTTACCAAGTTTTTTTAAATGGTGACCCTGGGGTTACATTTGGCCTGCCCAAGGGTCACATGTTTTACATAGACTTGAATAGGGAAAAACTTTTAAAAAATCTTCTTCTCTGAAACTGCAAGAACCAGAGGTTTAATATTTTGCATTTGCTACAAGCTTATAGTCCTCTACCATATTTGTTCAAATGGTGACACTGGGGTCAATTTTGGCCCCGTCCCGGGTGTCACAGTTTTACATAGATTTATAGAGTAAAACAATTAATAAACCTTCTTCTCTGAAACTACAAGAGCCAGAGGTTTAATATTTTGCATTTACTATGAGCTTATGGTCCTTTACCAAGTTTATTCAAATGGTGACCCTGGGGTCACATTTGGCCCTGCCCCAGAGGTCACATGTTTTACATAGACGTGTATAGGGGAAAACTTAAAAAACATTCTTCTCTGAAACCATAAGGCACACAGCTCTCATATATTACATGTAGCCCTGGGGTCACATTTGGCCCTGCCTCAGGGGTTACACTCTAGCACCTTCATTTTGTATTTGTTCTTTACCAAACTTTGTCAGTGTCTTTATATCAATGTTGTGAACACAACAACAACAGAGGCCACATTTCTTGAACAATTTTAACCAAATTTGCACAGATTGTATATGACCATAAGATTTCGAAGAAGTTTGATAATGGGCCAGTACTCAGGTGATCGATTTAGGGCAATCTTGGCCCTCTTGTTTATTAAGTAAATTAATCACATACCAAAAGCTTTACAGTATTCAAACTTCATACACACTTACATCTATATGGCACCATTATGTTCCTACCCAAATCAGGTCCATATAACTTACCTTTACACTTAATATTTTGTTACTCCATATTGTAAGCAACCGATAACCCTTTAGCGGGGCATTCGGGTCCCTTGGACACATTTTCTAGTAATGATTACTGTTATTGACTGAGCATAATCCGCCAAGCTATATATTAAAACCGCATCTCAGCTTTGGGGGATTTATATAAACATAAGCCTTAGGATGATCTGAATTTACTGCACATTCAGATCATCATTGTATGTTTGAGTGTAAACTCGATTGCTGTAAAATGCGTTTGCATTTTAATACTAAATAATTTACTCATTTTTGATGACAGTTCAGAATGATCGTTCCCAATTTGAAGAGAAAATGTAGTGAAAATCCTACTACTTTTCTCCCTTGGCTGTGTGCATTGTGTAGTCTCCTTTTCAGAATTTATTATGAAAATAGGGTATACCATTTTTATTAATATCTTCATTTTGTATAAGGTCAGCAACCACAAAATAAAGCTAATAGAGTCACACAGTTGTATCATCATTAAGATACAGCCTTTTGGTGCTAATACCTCAAAATGTATGTTTGCAAAAGTTTAGCAAAATATTTGTTTTTTATCAAATACATCATATCTCAATATTATAAAGGGGTAATTAGGAAAAATAGAATATTTACATTTCATTTTATCTTTTTCAGGCTGTGTCATTGTTAGCCTTAATGGCTATTCCATCAAAACATGCATGGGACCCCAGGAAGGCACTTCTGAAATTAAACACCCACCCATATGGTTCACCCAGTTTATTAAACTGCCTTCCTGGTGTCCCTGTTATGGTTTAATGGAATAGCCCTAAAACACGTTTTAAATCATTTACAAGTCTTATTAAAATTTCTTACATTTTTCACAGTTCCCTAGATGCCCTGATCCAAGATAATGCTGATTATCTGATGAATGCTATATCGCTGCGACTACGCCATTTTAACATGAACAAAAAGTGCCCTCTGGTGTTAAAAGTCATGTTACAGTACAGTAGTGCAGAGTTACTTCCCCTGATTGAGGACACCATACAGGAGGTACTGTGTTGATTTTCGCCCTTCTGATGTTTATTAAATGAGCTGAACTTTTGGTGTGATCCATCATTTGTCCGTTAATTGTTATATAGGTATGATTTTCCTCAAGAACTGCTGATGGATTTTCTAGAATCTTTCCTGATGCTATCTGAGTATCTTTAGATGGTCTGGTAAAATCCAAAAAAGCCTGGCAAAAAAGGTTTAAATCTTTCTTTTAATTGATTGACATATTTAATTGATTGACATATATATTGTGAAAAAATATAAATAACACATTACGTGGTCCCGTCGTAATTCCATTAAGAGATGGGAAAGCTTATATTAGCAGGATTTTATAATGGATATTTGACAATAAGTAATAGATAGAGTCTGGTCTCAGCGAGTTGGCTTATTTAAACACCGAGATGGGCGTAGCCCATCGAGGTGTTTAAATAATCAACGAGCTGAGACAGACTCTATCTTTTTTGTAACATGGTGTACCTACTAACACTGTGACGTCATAGTGACCGTACTCTAAATTCCAATATCCGGTAGTTGTAGTACGGTGTAGCCACGCCCCTTTAGTTACCCTAAATTAAACCATTTAATGCTCTGCATTCATCAAAGGAAATGTCACTGACCATGCTACAAAACACGTTTAACAACATGTTTTACTGAAAAATGTTGCATATTGTAAAATTAAAACAATAGGAATAGGTAATTACCTATACCTATTGTTTTAATTTTACAATATGCAACATTTTTAAGCCAAAATTTAAAATTACCTATTCCTATTGTTTTAATTTTACAATATGCAACATTTAGAAAGCCAAAATTAATTTTAAACAGGTTATCACAGTTTTATTTCATACCCCAGCCAACCCCTTTTTCGCTTCTTGGAGAAGGGGTTAGATGGGGTATGAAAGAATACTAGGACCATGTAATGAAAAACTAATTGTCGTGTGATGTCCGGTAGGTCCTAAATGTTATTCAGCTTCCTGAAACATCCAGTGGCCATCAAGGCCAAATATGAGGTATGAGTGCTATTTCTCTTGAACTTCCGGTTTTTAGCTCTACTGGCCGAAGGCCAGCAGAGCTTATGGGATGGCGAGTTGTCCGTCGTCCGTCGTCCGTCCGTCCGTCCGTCGTCCGTCGTTAACTTTTGTCTTGTTACCACAATAGGGCCTTCATTTTTCATCCGATCTTTACCAAACTTTAACAGGTTGTTAATATCAATGAAAGCTCGGACAAGTTCGAAAACCAGCCAGATAGGAATAATTTCAACGGAGTTATGGCCCTTGTTTTGCTGAAAAATGCCATATTAAGCCTTGTGACCACTCTAGCACCTTCATTTTTTATTTGATCTTTACCAAACTTGCACAGATTGTTAATATCAATGAAAGCTCAGACAAGTTCGAAAACCAGCCAGATAGGAATAATTTCAACGGAGTTATGGCCCTTGTTTTGCTGAAAAATGCCATATTAAGCCTTGTGACCACTCTAGCACCTTCATTTATTATTTGATCTTTACCAAACTTGCACAGATTGTTAATATTAATGAAAGCTCGGACAAGTTCGAAAACCAGCCAGATCGGAATAATTTCACCGGAGTTATGGCCCTTGTTTTTTCTGAAAATTTCCATTTTCTGCCTTGTGAACGCTCTAGCACCTTCATTTATTATTTGATCGTTACCAAACTTGCAGAGATTGTTAATACCAATTATAGCTTGAACAAGTTCGAAAATCAGCTGAATTGGGTCATTAACACCAGAGTTATGGCCCTTGTTTTTTCTGAAAAATGGCATTTTCTGCCTTGTGAACACTCTAGCACCTTCATTTATTATTTGATCTTTACCAAACTTGCACAGATTGTTAATTTCAATGAAAGCTCGAACAAGTTGGAAAACCAGCTAAATCGGATCATTAACACCGGAGTTATGGCCCTTGTTTTTTCTGGAAAATGCTATTTCCTACCTTGTGAACACTCTAGGGCCTTCAATATTAATCGAATCTTTACTTAACTTTGCCAGTGTCTTTATATCAATGAAAGCTTGAACAAGTTCAAAAACCGGCAAGATCGAAATAATTTCAACGGAGTTATGGCCCTTGTTTTGCTGGAAAATGCCATATTAAGCCTTGTGAACACTCTAGGACCTTCATTTATTATTTGATCTTTACCAAACTTGCACAGATTGTTAATATCAATGAAAGCTCGGACAAGTTCGAAAACCAGTCACAGAGGAGTTATGGCTCTTGATTCAGTTAAAAATAATATATTTTGCCTCGTTAATACGGTAGGGCCTTCATTTTTCATCTGATCATTACCAAACTTTACCAGATTCTTTAGTTATGGCCTTTGATTTAGTTAAAAAGCTGTTTTTTGCTCGAAACTTTTAAGAAAACATAAATAGCAGTCACTCGCTTCATTGATATTATAAGAGCCATGTTAGCCAGTAGAGCGTCCACAGGCCCTCTTGGGCCTCTTGTTTTATAGTCATGAGCATAACACTTTATATATAATTGGGTTATAATTAGCTTGGTTTCTAAGTCACTGATTGCCCTTACAACCCTTCAACATTAATACACAGGTAACATCTAGATGAGTTACACTATATATTCCGACAAAAATAAGGCTTGGCATCTGTATGTGTCGCAACACATTTTCTGTTTATTATAATGATAATTTCCGTTCACAGATTTTGGAATCCTTGGATGACAACTTTGAAGAAGAAGCCGTGCTGTTTATGGGTGTGCTAAATGAGTTGGCAAAGGCTGTCGTAAGATGGTTCCCTCAGCATGTAGGAGAAAGTAAACTTGACCCTAATACGACCACTCAGTCAAGTACTACGTCACATGAGCACATAGAATCTGGTCATAAAGTTAATACAAATGTTGTTGCAAATGCGGATAATTGTGCAAAATCCTGTGAAAGAGTGACTAAGAATCAAAATGCGAATTCCAATGACGTCAATTCTCAAGGCTGCAAAAATAGTGTGAGTGAAAGTGGTTCTATGCAATCCAGTATGTGTGGATCAGATACACAAGACAGTGGTGGTAATGTTACTGAAAAGTTAAAGGAATACTTTTGTGAACTTCTACGACTTGAGAGTGAGGCTGAAGGGAATATAACTGAAGAAGAATTGAATGACTTCAGGTATGATAATTTTGCATCTTTAAGTCATGTTTGTTCCTCATTTTAGTTTTGAATTCAAATAATATTTTAAATGATATTTAAAAAATGCATGAATACCGACTCTGTGCATTTAATCTTGGTTCAGAGCAGGGTTCTAATGCTATATAACTATGAAACGTCAATAACGCCTTATTCCCAAACATGGTTGTCATGGTTGTTGTTGTGTCTACCTGTATCTGTTGATTTTTGGCTTAACGAGAGTTTATATCGAAAGTTTAATGTGTAGCGAATAACAAGGAAGAAAATAAATTGTCAAAATAGGAAATTGTTTACACTTTCTATAGGTGCAAAAAATCAGTAAAATATTATTAAAAAATATTTATAATTAAAATGTAACATTACTGTTCATTTATCTCAACTGGCCAATGGCCAGCAGAGCTTATATACTGAAAGAAATAAGTTTAGCAAGTAAATAACATGGTAAATCCCATTGAGCAGATTCAGCCGCCATTAACAATATAATTAACATAATTAACAAGTATATGCAGGACATTTTTTTTAAACGATATCTGCGAAAAAAAGTAGCAACATGTTTTAACTTACCTGCTTTACAGAAATTATAAGTTTGTTCTTATTTCAATTTAAAGGGAGATAATTTTAAAATTTAAAACTTTTGTTTGTAATTTCATTAGAATGACCATTTTTTGCCCACAATATGACCTATTTTTGTGTCGACGTGCCGTAAAACAACATTGATTCATTCATTCATTATAATGACAAGGTTAATTGAATTGTTTTTGCGTTTTTTATCACTCGAAACCCAGAATAGTTATTTAATAAAGTTGAACCCTGTTCTTGATAATATTCTTATTTTTAATGTGAAAAAAGTTGTTTTATATAAATGGGAGATAACTCTGATACTTACTTTGAATCACACATAATAAGTGTAAAACAAGAACACATTCTGACATGCCAAAGTTTTCAGTTGCCTCACATTATAAAATAAACATTCAGTTTATTTAAGCTAGATATGCAAAAGACCGTGCTAAACTTATTTCTTTCAGTATAGGATGGCATGTTGTCGTTTTGAGTAATTGAACCTTAAAGGCACGTTACTGACTTTGTTAAGAACATTATCCAAGGAACCTATGGATGTGATGAATGACCCTATTTATATTGCCAAAGTTCAAAGTTTAAAATGGGTTAACATATATTTCACTTAAATATCAGCAAACTTATCTTTGCTGAACCAAAGCTGCATATATCCTACAGATGACCCATTTTTGTTCTAAACATGTGTTTCACTATCGACTGACATAACCTAATAGTATATATAGGTATTTAATAGCTTATTTATATTATTTGGGCCAACAACTAGATATATAGAGGATCTTACAGGAGTACTCATTCATTATTGAATTTATTAAACAAGTTGGCAAAATTATACAATGCAAGGCTCTTGCTGAGCATTAGATCATTTTAGCTAACGAGTTTAATAAATTCAATAATGAATGAGAATGAATGTTAGATTCTATTTATCACAAAACTCACATATCGACTTTTATTGCGTTTTGCCTGTCGCTTTAACACGCGAAACTGACATAAACTTTGGGAATTGGATGATAGTCATTATCGATTATTTTTGACAGCACATGCTAGGTTTATTTGCATACTTATATAACTAGTGGTATATTGAAAATATAGAATGGTGTGATTCCACTCCCACACCATAACATATGTGATAAATATTTACACACACTTTTAAAGGCCAGCTCCATGTATTATTTGACATATTGTTCACCACATTTCTTGAATAAATATTGTTTAAACCAAAGGCCAGATTTAAATGAGAGTGGGCAATATGACGATGCTGAAGAAGAAACAGATAAGAAGAAAACAGTCCCCAAACACGTGATGACTGTGAAGGAGGTGATGCTTCGCTGTAAGCACATCGTCTCATCCAGGAATCCAAGGTTACGACTGCTAGTTTTAGATACCATAGGACATGTTTGTGTTGCTCTGCAATCCTATCAAGGTAAGCAACATTGTATTCTGTGATTTTTCTCAAAATTAAGTTGTGGATAAAAAAATAATTGGTACATAGTCAAACCTGGCCTGGAATTCACCAACCATTCTTCAAACTATTCTTAGACTTTGGACTTGAGCTCAAATACTGAACAAAAATCACAAATATTTCTATGACCTTCAAAGATAAACAATCGTAAAAAGTTGCTATTTATTAGTATGCATCATATTTATACATAGCAGCTTGTTATGAACGTTTATTCTGTAAACTTATAGAAATATTTGTGATTGAAATTTGCATACTTGAGCTTTTAAGTCTAAGAATATTCTAAAGAATGGTTGGTGAATTGAAGGCCTGCT
This sequence comes from Cyrtodaria siliqua, assembly GCA_037043455.1. Classification (NCBI taxonomy): domain Eukaryota; kingdom Metazoa; phylum Mollusca; class Bivalvia; order Adapedonta; family Hiatellidae; genus Cyrtodaria; species Cyrtodaria siliqua. Next base: position 284,052 of record JAWPHD010000717.1, on the reverse strand, counting down.
GGAACTAGGGTCTGTATGCCCTCATAGCAAGGCCATGTTTTACTCACAGGACTTTCCTTAATAGCCGGTAGGTGGGTGATCTACCCTCTTAGTTTGATTTAATAGTTGGCCAGCTACTTTTAGATTTTTACGTTTTAATAAAAAAGGAAGAAAGTTCTATAAATCACCTATCTACATTTTAACTTTCCCCTACACTCAGAAACAAAGAGGAAGCCCTGTGTACCTGTATTAAAGTGCAAGCTGTCTTTTATACAATGTCAGTATATGGCCTTCCTTTCTGAGACCACATTACAGATATACATATAAGAAACTGCCAATAATCTTTAATAGAAACATTCCCATAATCTACATGGATCTCCCAATGGTGTTGTGTAAGTTATATAATATAAATCATGATCGATGCTCGAGAAAGGTAAATTTACATAAGTTTTGGATCTTTCCTCTATTTTTTCTGGATCCTTTATCTGATGTCTACATACTTTTTTCCTTGCCTTTTTAAAGGAAAAAAGAGATGTAGGTGTTACTTCTCCGGCGATATACATCATACATGTATAAAACTGGAATTTTTGCATTTAGTTTTGTTATCGTCAAATTACATGCAAAATATCAACTTAATGTTGGTGACCATTCTGAGCATGTAGACATCATTCATTTTCATGTGTTTCAGAAAGGAGTGTAGGCGAGACATTTAATTCTGAGGAATTCTGGTTGTTGTCCATATATGTACATCGGGGCTATTTCATTAAAACATACCTGGAACCCTAGGAAAGCAATTTAATAAACATCTATGGGTGATCCCTATGTTTGGAAATTTGGTTCTTCATATTCTATTTCGCATCTAGGTTGGTGTTCAATTTCGAAAAGTGCCTCCCTTGGGTCCCATGTATCTTTCAATGGAATAGCATGTATATTGTGTACTCTATTGTAAACAATGGTATACCATCTGAGTATTTGTGTATTGGATGTTAATTGTTTATAGTATATTATTACAGATGAGTTATTGCCTTTGATACACCACGTGTGGCCGTCGTTCAGCTTATGCTTCTCTGATGAGGAAAAGTTGGTCACAATTAAGGTAGGCATCACTTTGGTTATAACTCTCTAAAAACTGATTTAGTAGAAATAGAAGAGTGAAAGAGGGCCCCAAGGAAGATTAGTATAAACTAATTGGGTCACCCTCGATAAATAAAGACTTTCATTCATTCATTCATTCATTCAAAATACGTATCATATGATATTTGTTTGTTTATACACAAGAAAAATAATGGTTTTTAAATGTTTAAACTTAATATGTTTAAAGATGAATGGCCACCTTTTTTGTAGTATTATCAATTAACATATTTAACTCAATCATCATATGAACATTTCTTGATAGTCAAGGAGAGAAACATATATTTAAAACCGCTACTGATTATATAAGTTGTATGCTAAAATAAGTATTATTTGCATGACGTAGATACTACTTTTACCACTGCGTGACTGCATGGAGAAATGAGGTAAATCTGAATTATATAGCTGCACAACTATTGCCAGATAATTGATAAATACATTTACATGTCGATTAATTTACTTGTTCAAGTTTTCTACATCAAATAAAATCTTATTCTCGGTTTTCACACATATTGCAATATCTATTGTTGTGTATTGATATCCATTTAAATAAACATAAACCTGTTCATAAAAACAAAACTTGACTGGAGAACCTTTAACCGGAGGCCCCGGGTTCAATCCTCCGTGGTGCCACTGAGTTCCGTCGGTGTGTTCTTGGGCAAGACACTTTCCCTTAGCCTCGTCCGTCGGATGGGGACGTAAACCGGGCGGTCCCGTGTATCGGTCTATCCTCCGAGCACGTAAAAGAACCACAGGAATCTATTCGATAATAAGAGTAGGGCAGGTTCCCGGATACCTATGTATCCTTCCCCTCTCTCTGGGGCGGCTCTATATAACCTATACTGTGTTGATGAGCCATTAAACAACATGAAATTCAAATTATGTGTAGTGAGTGTTCCTCACAAAATCCCCGTGTGCTGGGGTAGAATACAACCACTGCAAACACACCGTCACATGCAGAGGGGTAGGACACCGCCATTTATATTCAGTTTGTAATTTTTTGTTCATCTCATTAAAGGTCTACATCATGACCCCTTCATTGTTTCAGGTGCCATCTCGCTCGCATCACTAAGAGCAGTGGCAGAAAACAATAAACGTGGCTCCAGCATAAATGGAGTGTCCAAAATAGAATTTGCAGCAACTCTGCTGTTCAGGGTGAGAAGGTCCTAGGCCCATTCTCCATATTTTATCTTGATGTACATAGAGGATGAGCCTGGCATGTTCATGGCGCCATATAACCTTTCATGTGTTGGTGCGCCTTAAAACCCAATTCAATTCAATTCAATTCACAATGTCAGGATTGACCAGTATGGCACAAACTTAATCCTCCATATCTACTGGTGTAGATTGTCTATAATATGAAAAAGTGTATCTTATATTATAATGTCTTGTTTTACATATAGTAAACAATACATGCTTTGCAGGCCTTGGACATTCTGCAGATAGTGGCTAAATCCTCAGGAGACTTTGTGAAACAAAGAATTACGAAAGACGTGCTTCCAAAATTGTCCAACTTCCTGCAGAGTCAGGCTGAAATCAGGTATGCTTTTTGCTGTTTTAGAATGTGACAGTCGTGTCTGTACGGCAGATTGAGGGAGATGAGTGTTGTAAAAAAAAAAACAGCACGTCTATATGGTCCATAGCATTGATATAGAGTTCGCATCATCGCTATAGGGTCCACAGCATTTATATAGTGTTCACATTATGGCTATAGGGTCCACAGCATTGATATAGTGTTCACATCATGGCTATAGGGTCCACAGCATTTATATATAGTTCACATTCTGGCTATAGGGTCCACAGCATTTATATAGTGTTCACATTATGGCTATAGGGTCTGCAGCATTTATATAGTGTTCACATTATGGCTATAGGGTACACAGCATTTATATATAGTTCGCATTCGGGCTATAGGGTCCACAGCATTTATATAGTGTTCACATTATGGCTATAGGGTCCACAGCATTTATATAGTGTTCACATTATGGCTATAGCAGGGCTCAATCTACAGGGCGATTCGGGCGAAGAACGCGCCAGCGATCTCTTGACTTCGCCTTGGCAGCACATCAAAGCGAAGTTCAAGTCGCCGAAAATTTAAAAAAAAAAAAAAAAAAAAAATTTTTTTTTTTTTTTTTTTTTTAACAAGGTGCAGTATAGTAATAAATCCATTATCATAGAAATTTGCATCAATATTTCAAGCTCATATTATAGAGTAAAAAGAATTAGTGTGCATTACACTGTATTCACTGCACTGCGATATACATGGTGATGACTATTCAACCGTTGTCTACGTATACACGTCGCGTGAAGTCTCCCTAAATTCTCTCCACTTCTCCCTAAAATCTCTTGAGGGAGAAGTGACTTCTCCCTAAATTCCTTGCCTAGATTGAGCCCTGGCTATAGGGTCCACAGCAGTTATATATAGTTCACATTATGGCTATAAGGTCCACAGCATTTATATAGTGTTCAAATTATGGCTATAGGGTCCACAGCATTTATATATAGTTCACATTATGGCTATTGGGTCCACAGCATTTATATAGTGTTCACATCATTGTATAGGGTCCACAGCGTTGATATAGTGTTCACATTATGGCTTTAGGGTCCACAGCATTGATATTATGTTCACATTATGGCTATAGGGTCTACAGCATTTATATAGTGTTCACATTATGGATATAGGGTCCACAGCATTGTATAGTGTTTGCATTATGGCTATACGGTCCACAGCATTTATATAGTGTTCACATTCTGGCTATAGGGTCCACAGCATTGATATTATGTTCACATTATGGCTATAGGGTCCACAGCATTTATATATAGTTCACATTATGGCTATAGGGTCCACAGCATTTATATAGTGTTCACATCATTGTATAGGGTCCACAGCATTGATATAGTGTTCACATTATGGCTATAGGGTCCACAGCATTGATATTATGTTCACATTATGGCTATAGGGTCCACAGCATTGTATAGTGTTTGCATTATGGCTATACGGTCCATAGCATTTATATAGTGTTCACATTCTGGCTATAGGGTCCACAGCATTGATATTATGTTCACATTATGGCTATAGGGTTCACAGCATTTATATAGTGATCACTTCGTGGCTATAGGGTCCACATAATTTATATAGTGTTCACATCATGGCTATAGGGTCCACAGCATTTAAATAGAGTTCACATTATGGCTATAGGGTCCACAGCATTGATATTTTGTTCACATTATGGCTATAGGGTGCACAGCATTGATATAGTGTTCACATTATGGCTATAGGGTCCACAACATTGATATAGAGTGCACATCATGGATATAGGGTCCACAGCATTGTAAAGTGTTTGCATCATAGCTATAGGGTCCTCAGCATTGATTTAGAGTTCGCATCATGGCTATAGGGTCCACAACATTGATATAGTGTTCGTATCATGGCTATAGGGTCCACAGCATTGATACAGTATTCGCATCATAGCTATAGGTTCCACAGCATTGATATAGTCGCATCATGGCTTTAGGTTCCACAGCATTTATATAATGTTCGCATCATGGCTATAGGGTCCACAACATTGATATAGTGTTCGTATCATGGCTATAGGGTCCACAGCATTGATACAGTATTTTCGTCATAGCTATAGGTTCCACAGCATTGATATAGTCGCATCATGGCTATAGGTTCCACAGCATTGATATAATGTTCGCATCATGGCTATAGGGTCCACAGCATTGATACGGTATTCGCATCATGGCTATAGGTTCCACAGCATTGATATAGTGTTCGCATCAGGGCTATAGGTTCCACAGCATTGATATAGTGTTCGCATCATGGCTATAGGTTCCACAGCATTGATATAATGTTCGCATTATGGCTATAGGGTCCACAGCATTGAAATCAGGCCTATAGGGTCCACAACATTGAAATCAGGGCTATAGGGTCCACAACATTGAAATCAGGGCTAAAGGGTCCATAACATTGAAATCAGAGCTATAGGGTCCACAGCATTTATATAGTGTTCACATTATGGCTATAGGGTCCACAGCATTGATATAGTGTTCACATCATGGCTATAGGGTCCACAGCATTTATATATAGTTCACATTATGGCTATAGGGTCCACAGCATTTATATAGTGTTCACATTATGGCTATAGGGTCTGCAGCATTTATATAGTGTTCACATTATGGCTATAGGGTACACAGCATTTATATATAGTTCGCATTCTGGCTATAGGGTCCACAGCATTTATATAGTGTTCACATTATGGCTATAGGGTCCACAGCATTTATATAGTGTTCACATTATGGCTATAGGGTCCACAGCATTTATATATAGTTCACATTATGGCTATAAGGTCCACAGCATTTATATAGTGTTCAAATTATGGCTATAGGGTCCACAGCATTTATATATAGTTCACATTATGGCTATTGGGTCCACAGCATTTATATAGTGTTCACATCATTTTATAGGGTCCACAGCGTTGATATAGTGTTCACATTATGGCTATAGGGTCCACAGCATTGATATTATGTTCACATTATGGCTATAGGGTCTACAGCATTCATATAGTGTTCACATTATGGATATAGGGTCCACAGCATTGTATAGTGTTTGCATTATGGCTATACGGTCCACAGCATTTATATAGTGTTCACATTCTGGCTATAGGGTCCACAGCATTGATATTATGTTCACATTATGGCTATAGGGTCCACAGCATTTATATATAGTTCACATTATGGCTATAGGGTCCACAGCATTTATATAGTGTTCACATCATTGTATAGGGTCCACAGCATTGATATAGTGTTCACATTATTGCTATAGGGTCCACAGCATTGATATTATGTTCACATTATGGCTATAGGGTCCACAGCATTGTATAGTGTTTGCATTATGGCTATACGGTCCATAGCATTTATATAGTGTTCACATTCTGGCTATAGGGTCCACAGCATTGATATTATGTTCACATTATGGCTATAGGGTCCACAGCATTTATATAGTGATCACTTCGTGGCTATAGGGTCCACAGAATTTATATAGTGTTCACATCATGGCTATAGGTTCCACAGCATTTAAATAGAGTTCACATTATGGCTATAGGGTTCACAGCATTTATATAGTGATCACTTCGTGGCTATAGGGTCCACATAATTTATATAGTGTTCACATCATGGCTATAGGGTCCACAGCATTTAAATAGAGTTCACATTATGGCTATAGGGTCCACAGCATTGATATTTTGTTCACATTATGGCTATAGGGTGCACAGCATTGATATAGTGTTCACATTATGGCTATAGGGTCCACAACATTGATATAGAGTGCACATCATGGATATAGGGTCCACAGCATTGTATAGTGTTTGCATCATAGCTATAGGGTCCTCAGCATTGATTTAGAGTTCGCATCATGGCTATAGGGTCCACAACATTGATATAGTGTTCGTATCATGGCTATAGGGTCCACAGCATTGATACAGTATTCGCATCATAGCTATAGGTTCCACAGCATTGATATAGTCGCATCATGGCTTTAGGTTCCACAGCATTGATATAATGTTCGCATCATGGCTATAGGGTCCACAACATTGATATAGTGTTCGTATCATGGCTATAGGGTCCACAGCATTGATACAGTATTCGCGTCATAGCTATAGGTTCCACAGCATTGATATAGTCGCATCATGGCTATAGGTTCCACAGCATTGATATAATGTTCGCATCATGGCTATAGGGTCCACAGCATTGATACGGTATTCGCATCATGGCTATAGGTTCCACAGCATTGATATAGTGTTCGCATCATGGCTATAGGTTTCACAGCATTGATATAATGTTCGCATTATGGCTATAGGGTCCACAGCATTGAAATCAGGGCTATAGGGTCCACAACATTGAAATCAGGCCTATAGGGTCCACAACATTGAAATCAGGACTATAGGGTTCACAACATTGAAATCAGGACTATAGGGTTCACAACATTGAAATCAGGGCTATAGGGTTCACAACATTGAAATCAGGGCTATAGGGTCCACAACATTGAAATCAGGGCTATAGGGTCCACAACATTGAAATCAGGACTATAGGGTTCACAACATTGAAATCAGGACTATAGGGTTCACAACATTGAAATCAAGGCTATAGGGTTCACAACATTGAAATCAGGGCTATAGGGTCCACAGCATTGAAATCAGGGCTATAGGGTCCAGAAACAAGTTTTAAGTCCTCATAAATGTTTCAGAATTGTTTTATTTGGTAGCATTTTTTTGTCTGTGCAATACATATAAACAAACAATGTTTATTTGTTTGTATGGTGTTTTATATATGTCATTTTCAACACATATAAGATTATATATGATGGTCGATTTTTTGTGGTGGAGGCAGATCACCCACTTTTCCTGGGTAAAATCAGTACTGTACACCTCCCGCCATCCATAAGAATCGACACAGAAAAGTTTGTAATTTTCAAGACAAATGTTTTAATTTAATAGTATTAAAACTACACTGAACTATTAATTCCAGTGTAGTTTGTCAGATACAAATACTTATTTCTTATCAAGACAGTTGTTTGTTTCAGTGTGCATGCAGGGTCAGCCTACCAGTTTACTGTGAACTACAAACTACAGTTGGCAATATTGAATAATGTCAGTATTATCGCTAGAATGGTACGTTGTTATTGCTACTTTATCGTCTTTGTCCAACTACAACTGTTATAAGTTTGTGTAGATTTTGCTTTTCTGGTATTTACAGTGTCTAGGTTTATTGTCTCTATGTTGTTGTTGTTAAATATAATTCAGGGATATAACTTGATTATTATTTATTATTTTAGGGTATTACATTTTCGGGGTGTTGTTTTTTTCCTTCTTCAAAATAACTGCAAGAAGTTATTTTCAGATTTGCATTGGTGTTATCTATTTTAAATCAGTTTTCTATCAAAACCAGAGCCCTTTAAGATGTTACCTGTAACATAAACAAGAGGGTCAAAATGGCCCTGAATCGCTCACCTGATGATATTTGCAAAGATGAAAAATTTCATAACAGAATTTATAGATCATGCAGTCTAAATTCCCAGGCACACCTTTAAGTGTTGAGGCCTATTAAGTGAATATATGGTTGTTTAATATAGTGTGGTGAACTCAACGGTGATGACTCCGGGCTATGTCTCCAGGGGTTGGGATGGACCACGGGGCCAGTGCTGGTATATATATATATATATATATGAGTGCTCTGTGTCTTGTAAACTTTTCACATTCCGCAAAATAACTCCAAAAGTATGAGACCCACCCTCATGAAACTACATAGGTACATTGCCCTAGGAGGTGAGAGGAGAAACCCTATTGTTTTTGGGGCCAGTAGGTCAAAGGTCATGGTCACAGTGACCTTATATGAAAATATTCATTCTGCACAATGACTTCAAACCATATTAAACACCTGCATCATAAAATTTCATAAGTGCATTGCACTAGGTGAGGAGAAACCCTATCACATATCAGGCCAGTCGGTCAAAAGTCAAGGTCACAGTGACCTTATATGGAAATATGCATTCTGCAAAATAACTTCAAAACCCTTACACCTACACTCATAAAACTTCATAGGTACATTGCCCTAGGTGAGAGGAGGAACACTATTGTTTGTGGGGCAAGTAGGTCGAAGGTCAACATCACCATAACCTTATATGGAAATAGGCATTCCGAGATAAATTAGAAACCAAAATAGCCACAACTTCATAGGTACATTTCCTTTGGTGAGGAGGAACCATACTGATTTTGGTTCAGGGTCAAAGATCAAGATGGCCATGACCATATATGTAAATAGGCATTCCTCGCGATAACTTCAAAACTATAACACACACACACACACACACACATCAAATTTCAGGTATATTGACTTTGGTGAAAGAGGAACCTTATTAATTTTGGGTCAGTTGGTAAAAGGTCAAGGTCACCATGACATTATATGGAAATAGGCATTTTGTGCGATAACTTTGAAACCATAACACATACACTCATGAAACTTCATTGGTACATTGCCCTTGGTGAGAGGAAGAATCCTATTTCATTGGGGTTAGCAGTCCAATGGTCAAGTTCACTATGACCTTATTTGGTAAATATGCATTCTGCACGGAAACATCAAAACCATAACACCCCCACTTCATATGTACATTGATGTTGGCTAGAGAAAGAACCTTATTATCTTCGGGGTTAGTAGGCCAAAGTTCAACATGAACTTATATGGAAATACATATTCCACCAAATAATGTTAAAGCCACAACACTTGCAGTCATGAAACTTCATAGGTACATTGCCTTTGGTCAGAGGAGGAGCCCTGTTGCTTTTGGGGCCACTAGATCAAAGGTCACCAGTACATATTCCAAGTGAAGACTCCAGGTTTATAATATCTACACTCATGAAACATTGTAGATACATTGCCCTTGGTGAGAGGAGGAACCCTGTTGCTTCTGGGCTTAATAGGTCAAAGATCAAGATCACCATGTCCTCATATGGACATACGCATTCCAAATGACAATCCCGGAAATATGATACCCACACATTAAACTTTATAGGTGCATTGTCATTGGTGCGAGGAGGAAGCCTATTACTTTTGGGGTCAGGAGATCATCAAGGTCATATTGACCAGTGACTGAATCCTAAGACATTTTCATAAAAACCTTAGGAAACGGGCATATAATCCCCAGTTTATAGGCAGCGCTCTTAAGTTTTTGACCATATATGGTAATGGTGGCCATCTTTGATGTCAAGCTGACCTAAATTTAACAAGTTTGAAAGCCATTGACAGCAGGATCATCCATATTAATTTTGGTCAAAATTAAAATTGTCCAAGCAGTTTATGCAAAAATTAACGGATGCACGGACTAACAAAAAGTGGTCAAAATAGCTCACTTTAAGCTTTCGGCAATGGTTCCATCATTATTCAATTAGATAGTCAAGTTTCCCGTTGAAAGGATTTATTGCTTGGGCTTAATTACTATAGTATGACAACTAGTTTAAGTACAGTAAAATAATTGTTCACAAAAGTTACCTAAATACATGCAAGTTGATGAAGATATATTGGAACATGCCTGAGTCAACCCAAGATTTTATCATGCAGATATGCACTTTTCTGCCTAATAAAGGGGTGACCTAATACATTTTGCTTTATTAGGCACTGACCAATAAAGCAAATCAATGAGGAATTCCTGGGCATTTATTGTATGTAACGTTATCTGACGTCATGTACGTAACGTTATCTGACGTCATAAAACAAACAAAAAACAACAACATGGCGGCGTCCTCAATAAGCTTAACTTTTACAGAAAATGTGGTAATATACATGATAAATAGAATATTATATCAGTGCCTTTTACTATCAAGTTTATTAGGCTCGGCACGAAAGCATAGAATGGCTCGGCAGAGACTTGCATTCTTCGTTTTCTAAGCCTCGCCTAATAAACTTGATAGTAAAAGGCACTGACATAATATTCTCTTTATATACATCCATGAAAAATAATATGTCTTCGTTACTTGTTCATTTCATGCTTTTAGGTAATGTATAATAACGTCTGCAAGTGTTCCAGTTTGCCTATCCACATATATGGTAATGTGTAATTGTTTGATTACAGACATGTATAGATGGCAGTGACCTTGACCTAGTCAGCAGCTGTTGTGTGCCATACCTTAACTCTAAACAGCCAGCCACACTACAACAGGTACGTTCTCCATATTTATGGCTCCCCCACACAAAGTGTGGTAGGGGAGCCATATTGATTTTGTGCTTTCTGTCTGTCTGTTTCTCTGCGTGTCTGTCTGTGTCACAAACGATGTCCGATCAATAACTAGAGAATGGTTGGACCTAGGGTCCTCAAACTTGGAAGGGTGGTTGGTCATGACAAGTAGATGACCCCTATTGATTTTGGGGTCACTAGGTCAAAGGTCAAGGATGCGGTGACATTGACTAACAAAACGATGTCCGATCAATAACTAGAGAATGGTTGGACCTAGGGTCCTCAAACTTGGAAGGATGGTTGGTCATGACAAGTAGATGACCCCTATTGATTTTGGGGTCACTAGGTCAAAGGTCAAGGTTGCGGTGACATTGACTATCAAAACGATGTCCGATCAATAACTGGAGAATGGTTGGATCTAGGGTCCTCAAACTTAGAAGGTTGGTTGGTCATGACCAGCAGATGACCCCTATTGATTTTGGGGTCACTAGGTCAAAGGTCAAGGTCGCGGTGACATTGACTATCAAAACGATGTCCGATCAATAACTAGAGAATGGTTGGACCTAGGGTCCTCAAACTTGGAAGGATGGTTGGTCATGACCAGAAGATGACCCCTATTGATTTTTTTTTTGTTTAATTTTTTTTATTGATTTTTTATTTTTTATTTTTTTTATTTATTTTTTTTTATTTTTTTTTTTTTAAATGTTTGCATAAAAAGTTTTAGGGTCGGCCCCTTAAAAAAATAGGGTCGGTCGGGTTACCTGAACCACACATATTTTTTTATGTGGCCTTACTGATCAGTACAGATAGTAGATACAGTCACAGGGATATTGAATATCAAAACGATCTCAGATCAATAGAGAACTTTTGGACCTGGAGTCGTTAATTATGCCTGTTTGGGCGAGTGGGGGAGCCATACGTTTTTGTCCCATGGACAATAACAATTTCTAGTTCAAGTCTATTGTTGAATGTATGTGCTTTTATTTTAAATGTTTATACTAGAAAACACAATATTGATTCATCTGTTGTGGCACGCAGTACATAATAGAATCTGACCTTTTACATTATCTGTTTCTTTTCTCAATATGACCTATTCATGTGTCATTGTGTCGTAAAACACCATTCATTCATTGCTTTTAAGTTCTCTATATTCTTCATCTAATACTTTAAACCTTGACATTGTGTCATGACATACGCTAACAGTAAGATACAAAATATATTAATATTTAACTCTAGTGGCCAAATTGTTGTTGATATGTATGAAAGCATGGGCAAGTTTGAAAACCAGCTCGATCAGATTAGTAACAACAGAGTTATGGCCCTTGATTTATTGAAAAATACAATATTATGCTTTAGCAGGACTTAAGCTGCTTTATTTTGATCTGATTTTAACCAGTCTTTGGCAGGTTGTTACAAGGTAGATAGAGCGCTCATATAGTGCATGCAGCATAACCTTATGGTCCTCTACCAAGTTTGTTCAAATGGTGACTCTGGGATCAGTTTCACATAGTGTTATAAAGGAAAATCTTTAAAAAAATCTTCTCTAAAGCTGCATGAGCTAGAGGTCTAATATTTGCATTTACCTTATGCTTATGGTCCTCTATCAAGTTTGTTGAAATCGAGACCATAGGGTTAATTTTTGTTCCACCCCTGGGGAGCATGTTTTGCATAGACTTATATAGGAAAAAACCTTAAAAAAATATTTTCTCTGAAACCCCACTGTTATACACTTACTGAGCATGAACAGACGGGTATAATCATCCAACCAGCATTTGGCCCAGGGTCTGTCTGCATCCCTGGGGACATAGCCCCAGGGTCACAACTTGGAAACCGTTGAGATCCCCACCCTATAACCATACATACGCTTACTGGGCGTGAACAGACATAAAACCATCCAACCAGCATCGGCCCTGGGATGTGTTCCCAACTCTGGGAACATAACTCATGGGTCATGTCTTGGAAACTGTTGAGAGTCGCTCTCTATAACCATATATACCCTTACTAGGCATCCCCAACATTTGGGATATAGTCTCTGGGTCATTACTTGGAAACTGTTGAGAACCCCACCGTATAACCATATACACTTACCGGGCCTGAACACTTGAAGGCGTGCGGGGGTATTTGCGATGGCGTGCCATCAATTGCGTGAGCTCATTCTTTTATGAAGTTATAAGCTTGTTTGACAATTATTTCGTCTCTACGAAGATCATGATATCAGGTGGGCAATTCAGGACAATTTTGGCCCATTCGGTGCCATTTTGGCTCTCTTGTATAGAGCATGGAAACTTTGCTTTTCCCTTTAATCATGTTAATACAACCAAATTTGTACAGCCATGAGAGCAATGCAGGCCCTCTTTGTCTTTTTCATGCATGCTTTGAGTGTCTGGGATATTTTTTCATGCATGCTTTGAATGTCTGTTAAATTTTTCAGGCATGTTTTGAATGCTGCAAGCAGTTAATCCAGATAGATGCAGATCTGATGTGGCTTAAACTGTGCCGTCTGTACTGTCCCAGACCATATGTTCCACCTGACAACAGATTTATAGAGATCAAGGTAGGAATGTGTGTACATTATGAAGTGGCATACCCATCTTGTACCAGTTTAGGAAACATTTTCTGTTGCATTTGTATGCCCTACTCATTGCTAGTGGAGGGAGAAAATAGCTTTACCTATGCTACCCAGTCTGTCCATTTGTCATAACTTTTTCAGGTTTGCATAAACTAGTCGATTGTATAATGCAAACTTCATTATACAAACTTCGTAGAGATTACAAGCAACAACACAAAACTTAACCTAAAAACATGTTCTTGTATCCACTTCGGATTCTTTGTCCTACCCTCAGAATAGAAAAAGAATAAATATAAGGCAGTGTATAAAACAACAAGTCTGCATTACACAGTTGGTGTATTTTTGGCCAGATATTTAATTATGAATATTACAAATCTTTAAAGTAACATAATTACATTTTTGACATTTATTTCAGGCCTTGAAAGAGTCTAGTCCCAACAATCCATACACCACAAATGTGACTAAATTAATGAAGGAAACAGGTTTACTGTGACCACGGCTAAGGAAGGAAAAAGGATTTGTTGTGACCTACTAAGGAAAGAAATAGGCTTATTTTGACCTAATATGGAAGAAAACAAAACTTGTTAAGGTCTCTTGTACTGAAGGAAACAAACTAGGTGAGACCTTGAATAATGATGGAAAGAAACTTGTCTTCTACATAACTGAGAGAGACTGGCTTCTTGTGACCTACTAATGAAGTGGACTGGCTAGTAATGAAGAAAACATGCTTGTGTGAAAGAAATGGGCTTGTTATGAACTGAAATGGGCTCGTTGTAACCTCTAAAACACGGACGTTCTTGTGACTCTTACAACAACTTCTTCATGTGAAAGAAACTGGCTAGTTGTTACCTCTAATCAGGAAGAAAACAAGCTTGTTATGGCCTAGTATAAAGGAAGAAAACGAACATGGTATGGCCTAGTATAAAGGAAGAAAACGAACTTGTTATGGCCTAGTATAAAGGAAGAAATCAAGCTTGGTATGGCCTAGTATAAAGGAAGAAAGAGCACTTGGTATGCCCTAATATATATAAAGGAAGAAAACGAACTTGGTATGCCCTAATATATATAAAGGAAGAAAACGAATTTGGTATGGCCTAGTATAAAGGAAGAAAACGAACTTGTTATGGCCTAGTATAAAGGAAGAAATCAAGCTTGTTATGGCTTAGTATAAAGGAAGAAAGAGCACTTGGTATTCCCTAATATATATAAAGGAAGAAAACGAACTTGGTATGCCCTAGTATATATAAAGGAAGAAAACGAACTTGGTATGGCCTAGTATAAAGGAAGAAAGAGCACTTGGTATGCCCTAATATATATAAAGGAAGAAAACGAACTTGGTATGGCCTAGTATAAAGGAAGAGAGAGCACTTGGTATGCCCTAATATATATAAAGGAAGAAAACAAACTTGGTATGCCCTAATATATATAAAGGAAGAAAAGGAACTTGGTATGGCCTAGTATACTGAAGGGATAAAGAAACGCAGGGTAAACTTTGAAGATGATTCTAGGTAAGATGTCGAGTATAATGTTCAATATTTTTTAAGTAAGAATGAAGATTAATGCATGCAGAACAAACTTCAAAAACAATGATTTGTGTCTGGTAAGTGATTTAGGAGTAATTGAAGGGAATTGAAGGGGACCCCCAATAATGTGAAATCGAAATGGACTGATGCTGGGAACTTCTCGTCAACCGATTTCACATTACAGGGGGTCCCCTTCAATTCCCTTCAATTACTCCTAAATCACTTAACAGACACAAATCATTGTTTTTGAAGTTTGTTCTGCATGCATTAATCTTCATTCTTACTTGAACATTATACTCGACATCTTACCTAGAATCATCTTCAAAGTTTACCCTGCGTTTCTTTATCCCTTCAGTATATAAAGGAAGAAAACGAACTTGGTATGGGCTAGTATAAAGGAAGAAAACGAACTTGGTATGGCCTAATATAAAGGAAGAAAATGAACTTGGTATGGCCTAATATAAAGGAAGAAAACGAACTTGGTATGGCCTAATAAGAAAGTGAGTTTGGTCAACATAGTAAGGAAGAAGACAATCTTCTTGTGACAAATACTAATGAAGAGAACAAGCTTGTTGTAACCTCTAGTATTTTAAAATGATATGCATATATATATGTATGAGGTTTAACACCATTTTTAAGAATCTTTTAGTCAACTCGGAACAATGACGACCAATAGCAGAGAGCTCGGTGCCCAACTTTATAGTGCTGCCACACTGGAATACCACGCTGAAGACTTCTTGTCATTTTTCTTAAAAGACACAAAAACAATTAATCTAAAATTATCAATTCCAAGATGGGTTGTCTATAAATGAAGTATATGCTATTGTACAAATTCGTTTATACTTGAGTTAATGCCAGTTTTTAGCTCTACTGATCAGAGATCAGCAGAGCTTATGCCGTGGTGCGGCGTCCGTCGTCCGTCTGTCCGTCTGTCCGTCCGTCCGTCTGTCCGTCTGTCTGTCCGTAAACTTTTATTTGTAGCGACTTCACAGCTGAAACTACTGGATGGATATTCATGAAACTTTACAGAAATGTTGCCCATAAAGTCTAGTTGATCCTAGCAAAAATTCATGTTGATGTGAAATCCAAGATGGCCGCCAAAGCTAAAAATAGAGTTTTAAAATACAAGTTTGTAGCGACTTCTTCTTGAAAACTATAAGTGATATTGATATGGGACTTTTTCTAAAATGATCAGCATGACATGATGTTGATCCTAGTCAAAAATCGTTTTGATTCAACGTTAAACATGGCTGCCAGCGGCCATCTTTGTTTACATAGAGTTATATAGTAAAAACTTGTAGCGACTACTTCTCTGAAACTACTTGGCGGATTGTCATGAAACTTTACAGGAATGTTGCTCTTGATGTCTAATTGATCCTAGAAAAATTTCAGGTCGGCTGGAAATTCAAGATGGCCGTCACAGCTAAAAATAGATTTTTAAAAAATAAGTTTGTAGCGACTACTTCTTGAAAACTATAAGAGATATTGATATGGGACTTTTTCTAAAATGATCAGCATTACATGATGTTGATCCTAGTCAAAAAAAATTTTGATTCAACGTTAAACATGGCTGCCAGCGGCCATTTTTGTTTACATAGAGTTATATAGTAAAAACTTGTAGCGACTACTCCTCTGAAACTACTTGGCGGATTGTCATGAAACTTTACAGGAATGTTGCTCTTGATGTCTTATTGATCCTAGAAAAATTTCAGGTCGGCCAGAAATTCAAGATGGCCGTCACGGCTAAAAATAGATTTTTAAAAAATAAGTTTGTAGCGACTACTTCTTGAAAACTATAAGTGATATTGATATGGGACTTTTTCTAAAATGATCAGCATGACATGATGTAGATCCTTGTGGAAAATTATTTTGATTCGACGTTAAACATGGCTGCCAGTGGCCATCTTTGGTTACATAGAGTTATATAGTAAAAACTTGTAGCGACTACTCCTCTGAAACTACTTGACGGATGTTCATGAAACTTCACAGGAATGTTGCTCTTGATGTCTAGTTGATCCTAGAAAAATTTCAGGTCGGCCGGAAATTCAAGATGGCCGCCACAGCTAAAAATAGATTTTAAATAAATAAGTTTGTAGCGACTACTTCTTCAAAACAATAAGAGATATTGATATGGGACTTTTTCTAAAATGATCAGTATGACATGATGTTGGTCCTTGTCGAAAAATTGTTTTGATTTGACCTTAAACATGGCTGCTTTGTTTACATAGAGTTATATAATGAAAACTTGTAGCGACTACTTCTTTGAAACTACCTGACGGATTTACATGAAACTTCACAGGAATGTTGCTCTTAATGTCTTATTGATCTTAGCAAAATTTCAGGTCGGCCGGAAATTCAAGATGGCTGCCACGGTTAAAAATAGATTTTCAAAAAACAAGTCTGTAGGGACTACTTCCTGAAATCAAAATCAATCAGTAGAGCTTCAAGGTCATTGACCTCTTGTTATTGAAGGGTATTTTGTATGGTGTTTATATTTATTGTTTCGGCAATTCCATATTATGAATTGTGTTTTAAACATTATTCGGAGAAATGTTATAGTCCATAACACTTATATTATATATTCATATGAAATGTGGATAATATATAAACGTTTGAAACTTTGAATGTTATTGCTTTTATTTACGCCCCAGTAGTTGTCTACCTCTCCCAATGGCTGTCTACTGTGCATTATAATACATAGGGTCTCAAAGTTAGCGTCACAAGGCAGAAACTATGTAATAGTAAAATATAGTAAGCCCCACCCCCACCCCTCCCCACAAGTTGTACCCCTGTAGAAGGGCCCCTTTACACAGAAGGACAAACTTCAGTTTATAATAGACTAGATATGCAATTTGTGTGTTTTTACCTGATTTCCCTCTATAGAGCACCCGAGGATGGAGCCAAAATATGAAAACATTGCGCATCTTCAAATCCACACCCGATTACCGGCAGCCGTAGGCACAGTTCGGCAGCCGTAGGCACAGTTCCCGGTAAAAAAAAACAAGTTTCAAAAGGGTAAATAAATGTAGTTTTATGTCTAGTTAGCCTTAAACTATTAGAAAAGTGAATCGGCCATTTTAATTTGGAAGGAATGTTGTGTATGTCACCAGATTCCCGTGAAATTTGAACCTATATTATGCGAGTTACGGTAGGTTAAATGTTGAAATTAAGCTAAAAAATGTGATTATAGAAAGTTAGAGACCTGGTACTCGGTAAATAGTCAAGTTTAAGAGAGTTCAGACATACTGCCATAAAATATAATCTTTCCTGAATAAATAGTCCAAATTTTAGCCCACAGAACTTTTTTTTAAAATAATTGTGGGTTTTTAAACACGACCGGGTATTGAAAAATGGCAGGAGTACGGTACAGTTCCATTATTTATTGGCAGGTAGCTAGTACAGTTTCGAAAAATGGCAGGCGTATGGTACAGTTCCAAAAACATTGGACACTAAAGTATTTTCTCCTTTAGTATAGTGGTGTAATTTTGAAAACACTAATGAAGAAGTACTGTATATAGAATTATATACATCTTCGGTCCTTCCATAAACGTTTAAGAAAACCCACCAACCGTAGGGAAACATGAATATAGGCTCGTTTGAACCTTCATTCCGACGGTACAGTACAGAGGAAGACGCGTTTTAATAACAATCGTATGTTGTGCTGAGTTATGTCCCCTTTTTATAATTCACCATTTATGATAACAGGCGTTTGGTATTTAGATGTTTTGGAATAGATTGCTTAATTTTAATTATTGCATAGTTGAACACATCACATTAATTACGTTTTAAGGCCACTCTATATAACTTAATGTATCTGAATCAAATGTCTACTGATATATAGTACAAGCATATAAATCAATAATGTAGTCGCTCAAAAGTGTACTTAACTCAAAAAGTAATAATCATAGGACACTATTTACAGTTGGTATCAAATTGTAACGGATATAGCGCAGATACCCACGCAAGTTCAAAGTTGACACATACAGACATTCAAACTTTTTTGCTTTGGTGAGACGAAATACTAGTACATGTCTATTGTCTAAATAAAAGTTTAGTGTCTGAATTTCCCAAAAATGTCCTCATCGGCAAAATCAGAATATCTATCATAAAGGTGTGACCACTTTAAGTGTACCTAATTAGCTTAAATTTTAGCTTAAACATTCTCATTAGGCAAACTTTAAATGGTCATAATTAAATGACACATAATCTCATTTGGTTAATGATGACATTTTTGTAAAGCCCTGTTATTGCTCTTTAAGTAAGCATAAAGTGTATTTTGCGTTACCATGGGTATCTTTTGAGCGACTACATTATTGGTTTATATGCGTGTCCTATATATCAGTAGACGTTTGATTCAGATACATTAAGTTACATAGAGTGGCCTTAAAACGTAATTAATGTGATGTGTTCAACTATGCAATAATTAAAATTAAGCAATCTATTCCAAAACATCTAAATACCAAACGCCTGTTATCATAAATGGTGAATTATAAAAAGGGGACGTAACTCAGCACAACATACGATTGTTATTAAAACGTGTCTTTCTCTGTACTGTAACGTCGGAATGAACGTTCAAACGAGCCTATATTCACGTTTCACTACGGTTGGTGGGTTTTCTTAAACGTTTATGGAAGGACCAAAGATGTATATAATTCAATATACAGTACTTCTTCATTAGTGTTTTTGAAATTACACCACTATACCATAGGAGAAAAGACTTTAGCGTCCGATGTTTTTGGAACTGTACCATACGCCTGCCATTTTTCGGAACTACTAGCTACCTGCCAATAAATAATGGAACTGTACCGTACTCCTGCCATTTTTCAATACCCGGTCGTGTTTAAAAACCCACAATTATTTTAATAAAATGTTCTGTGGGCTAAAATTTGAACTGTTTATTCAGGAAAGATTATATTTTATGGCAGTATGTCTGAAATCTCTTAAACTTGACTATTTACCGAGTACCAGGTCTCTAACTTTCTATAATCACATTTTTTAGCTTAATTTCAACATTTAACCTACCGTAACTCGCATAATATAGGTTCAAATTTCACGGGAATCTGGTGACATACACAACATTCCTTCCAAATTAAAATGGCCGATTCACTTTTCTAATAGTTTAAGGCTAAAAAGTCATAAAACTAGATTTATTTACCCTTTTGAAACTTGTTTTTTTTTTACCGGGAACTGTGCCTACGGCTGCCGGTAATCGGGTGTGAAATCCTTAACTCAGAAATACACCAAACATGAACTTGAAATATCAAAGGATATAGAAGGAATTAACGCCACAAGCTCAAAACTCGTAGTAGTAAATTACTGCAAGTTCCCCAAGTTGTACCCCTGTAGAGGGGTCCCTTTATGCAAGAGGTCAAAACCAGTTTTGTAAATGTTTTGCCTAAAGTCCCTAAATGACCATACACAATTAGAATCAAATCCATTCACATTTAGACAAGATATATATTGTTTTCTGATTGTTGACCCAATTACCCACAGGGTGAGACCTTGCTGCATCCCCTTGGGTCATAATTCTTTTTTACAAAGTTAGCCCCCAGTTGAATTTGAAACCCAGGACCACAGGTTCTCAATACAGCATATATTGCATAATTAAGAACTAGAATCGTAACCATTCACATCTGGACAAGATGATTTTCTTTCTAGATTGTTGACCCGTTTACACCCCACCACCCCCACCCCACACCACAGGGTCCCCATTTGGCAGAGCCAAAATACAAGACCTTATTGCGCATTTGCACATCCTAAGAAATACACGACACTTGAACTTGAGATCTCATAGGCTATAGAAGGAGTTAGCGTCACAGAGCCCAAACTATGTAATAGAGCTTCCCAAATTGTACCCTTGTAGAGGGGCCCTATATACAGGAGGACAAAACTCATTTTGTATATGTCGTGCCTCGAGTCCCTAAATGACCATACACAATTAGAATCAAATCCATTTGAATCAAATCAAGTTTGAACAAGATATGTATTTTTCTTACTTTTGACCCCAATTACCCCTAAGGTTGCACCAGTGGGCAGAGAGACAAGCTGCATCCTCTTGGGCCATACAGTTTAAAAAAAAAAAAGAATTTAGCCCCCAGTTGAATTTGAACCCACGAGCGCAGGTTCTCAGTATAGCATATATAGCATATTTAAGAAAATCAAGGGCCATAAGTCTGGTGTTACTGGTCCGATCTGGCTGCTTGTAGAACTTATCCGAGCTTCCATTGATATTAACAATCAGGCAACATTTGGTAAATATCGAATAATAAATGAAGGTGCTAGAGAGTTCACAAGGTAGAACATGACATTTTTCAGAAAAACAAGGGCCATAACTCTGGTGTTACTGATCCGGTCCGACTGGTTTACACTTTTTTTCCGAGCTTTCATTGAATTGAATTGGGTTTTAAGGCACACCAACACATGCAAGGTTATATGGCGCCTAACAGGCATAAACATGCCAGGCTCATCCTCCATGTACATCGAGATAAAATATGGAAAATGGGCCTAGAGCCTGTTAATGATAACTATCTGTGCAAGATTGGTAAAGATCCAATAATAAATGAAGGTGCTAGAGTGTTCAAAAGGCAGAAATGGCATTTTTCACAAAATCAAGGGCCATAACTCCTCTGTTACTAATCCGATCTGGCTGGGTTTCTAACTTCTCCGAGCTTTCATTGATATAAAGACACTGACACAGTTTGGTAAAGATCAAATAATACATGAAGGTGCTAGAGTGTTAACAAGGCAGAAAATGACATTTTTCACACAAAAAAACAAGGGTCAAAACTCTGGTGTTACTGATCCGATCTGACTGGTTTTCAAATTTGACCGAGCTTTTATTGATGATAACAGTCTGTGCAAGTTTGATACGGATCAAATAATAAATGAATTTGCTGGAGTGCCCACAAGGCAGAAAATGACATTTTTCAGAACAAAAAACAAGGGCCATAACGCTGGTGTTACTGATCCGATCTGGCTGATTTTTGAGCATTTCCGAACTTTAATTGATGATAACAATCTGTGCAAATTTGATAACGATCAAATACCAAATGAAGGTGCTAGAGTGTTCACAGGGAAGACTGGCACTTTTCAGCAAATCAAGGGCCATAACTCCGGTGAAACTGATCCAATCAGGCATGTTTTCTTACTTGTCCGAGCTTGACACTGGCAAAGATTGGTAAAGTTCCTATTAATAATGAAGGCCCTATCGTGTTCACAATGCAACAGTTAACGGACGACGACGACGAACAACTCGCCATCCCATAAGCTCTGCTGGCCCACCAGAGCTAAAAATGACTTAGTTGAGAATGAGATATGGGAACGAAATTTGCTGTGTAGGTAGCTCATATGAAAAGGAAGATTGTTACTGTATTTGGGGACACTGAGTTCCAGGTCACTGTTCTTAAAATTAGAAAAATTGTTTCCACTTAATAAAAAGGAAGATTGGGATTGCATTTGAGGTCATTGGGGTAGAGGTTGAGGTCGCTGTTACTAAAAATGGAGAAATGCTTTCCGCTCAGTGTGTTTAGGAATTATATATTGGAACAAAACTTACTGTGTAGGTAGCTTTATATATGGAAAGCAAGCTTGCCATTACAGTTGAGGTCAATGGTGGTCAAGTTTAAGGTAGCTGTTACTAAAATAGTTTGCGGGCATTTACTTTTGTTAGGAATGAGATATTGGAACAAAACTTTATGTGTATATAGAAAGAAAGCTTGGGATTGCAATTGGGGTCAATGGGGTTAAGGTCAAGGTTGATGTTAACTAAACTAGAATAATGTTTTCCGAGCAATATATTTAGTTAGGAATGAGATAATGAAACGAAACTTGTTGTGTAGTAGCGTATACAGAAAGAAGCTTGGGATTCCATTTGATATCACTGGGGTCAAGGTTATGGTTGCTGTTACTAAAAACACAAACATTGTTTCCGCTCAATAACTTCAGTTTGGAAGGAGATGATGGAACGAAACCTGATTTGTGGTCACGGTCAAGGTCGCTATTACTAAAAATTGGAAAATGGTTTCCACTCAGTACCTTTAGTTAGGAATGAGATATTGGAGCGAAACTTGCTGTATAAGTAGCTTATATGGAAAGAAACCTTGGGAGTGCATTTGATGTCACTGGGGTCAAGGTTGAGGACGCTGTTACTAAAATGGAAAAAGGGTTTCCGCTCAATAAGTATGGTTAGTAATAAGATATTAGAACGAAATTTGGCATGTCGGTAACTTATATGGAAAGGAAACTTGGCATTGTATTTCAGTTCACTCGGAGTCAAGGTCAAGGTTGCTCTACTCTAAATAGATATATTTTTCGAGGCATTTACTTTTGTTGGGAATGAGATATTGAAATAAAATTTGCTGTATAGGTAATGTTATGTAGCAAGAAAACTTTGGATTGCATTTGAAGTCACTGGGATTAATGTCATTGTTACTATTACTAAAAATAGAAAATGTTTTCCGGAAAATCACGTTTGTTAGGAATAAGATATTGAAACGATACTGGCTTTGTAGGTAGCTTATATGGGAAGGAAGATTGGGATTGGATTTGATGTCACTATGGTCAATATTACTGCTATTAAAATTAGAAAAAAAGGATTCTGGGCAATATCTTTATTCAGGAATGAGATAATAAAATGAAACTTACTGTGTAGGTAGCTTATATGGAAAGGAAGCTTCGGATTGCATTTGGTATCGCTGGGGTCAAGATCACTTTACTAAAGTTACATATATGTTCATGTATATGTATCTACGTATTGTACGGAATAAAGAGGACTTCAGGTTGCCCACACCCAAACAGTTACAGGCCATACACCCACACAATTTACAAAACAAAGAGAGGCAGTGGCTTCAATATACACACACTCATACAGATGCAGACCATACCTGTCAAGTTACACGTAAGTATAAACCCACGTATTGTAAAGTACATATCACAGAATGTGTCAAGTTGCCCACACTCATATATATACAGACCTTACCTGCCATGTTACCTGCTAAACCACACCCAGGTATGGTAAAGAACATAGAGTCAGAAGGCTTCTAGTAGCCCACACTTATACAGATACAGGTCATACCTGTTGTGATACACCACATATTGTACAAAATATTGTTGCAACATGATTCAAGCTACTAACACTTATACAGACACAGTCCGTACGTGTCATGTGACACTTAAAATACACCATATATTGAAAAGAACAAAAGATTCAGAAGTCTTCAAGTAGCCCACACTCATACAAATAAAAGCAGTACTTGTCTTGTTTCATGTTAAGTTAACACCCATGTATTGTAAATAACATAGAGTCGGAAGACTTCTTGAAGTCCACGCGTTATAGATACAGACTATATATGTCATAGTACAACACATAGTGTACAGTATATTTCTGCAGCAGGATTCAAGCTATCAACACCTGTCATATAACACCTAAATATAAATCCACGTATTGAACAGAACATAGAGTCTGAAGGTTTCAAGTAGCCCGCACGCATACAAATATAGGGCATACCTGTCATGCAACACGTAAATATACATCCACATATTGTACAGAACATCGAGTCTGAAGGCTTCAAGTAGCCTACACTTATACATATACAGACCATATCAGTCATGTTACAAGTACATATAAGATACACACCCACCCACTGTACAAAACATAGACGTAGCGATTATTCGAATTAACACTCTCAACAATAGTTCTGATAACTATAGGGGTTTACCTTACTGCGTATATGAGGCAATATATTCAATGTTTCATGTATGGTAATTCAGAACTGTGACGTCATAGTTCTCAAAATGGCAGTTTCCTTGAACAAACTTCAAATAGTCATATCTTCTTTGGTAGTTATCCGATGTTGATAATTCTTTCGACATTTTCCAAGTTATTCAGAACGCTTAAAAACAAAGCTTTTCCCAGCACAAGGCTACATTCCCTTAACAGATTAAGTAATTGGGCAGAATGTTACAGCATATATATGGAGGCCCATGCACATTTTAGATTTGGTATGAGCACAACTTATAATCGTCTTGTTCTACTTGGTTTAATTACACACATGCTTAATGTAGGAATATATCAGGAGCACTACCGTAAATTCAAACGTCAAACATAATAACATGTTAAGTAACGAATTTGAATGTATGCTGGGTGTGCATTAATGAAAATGTTTGTCCCCTTTTCGTTTTGTTATGTTTTTAAATGATATAAAGAACATTTTATGTTAAATGTATTTGATAGTATTGATTTTTCTAAGACGAAACTTTTAATTTTGCTTTACGCTGATGATGTAGTTATTTTTTCTGAAACCACTGAAGGTCTTCAAAAGGGTCTTGCTATATTATATGATTATTGCCAGATATGGACATTTAAAATAAATGTTAACAAACTCGAAGTAATTTGTTTTAGGAAAATGGGAATGATACCTAGGCATGTTGTTTTTAATGATGTTAATCTACAAATGGTCAAACTATTTTGTTGTTTTTAATGATGTTAATCTACAAATGGTCAAACTATTTTCATAGACTGGCATAGTTTTTTCCCAAGCGAAACACCATGCAGGCTATCTTTAAATTAAACAAAGGTTTAATGAAATGTACAGTTATCTCTGTTAAACATAGGTTCCAGGTTTTCGACACACTCATGTAATAGATAGAGTCTGGTCTCAGCGAGCTGGCTTATTTAAACACCGAGCTGGGCGTAGCCCATCGATCTGTTTAAATAACCAAAGAGCTGAGACCAGACTCTATCTTTTTTGTAGTATGGTGTACATAGTAACGCTGTGACGTCATACTGACCGTACTCTTAATTCCAATATCTGGAAGTTGTATTACGGCATAGCCACGCCCCTTTAGTTACCCTAAATTAAACGATTTAATGCTCTGCATTCATAAAAGGAAAAGTCACCGACCATGCTACAATTTATATATATTAACTTATTTGTGTGAAGTTCGGAGTTTCCATATAATGCTCTGAATATTGAACATATCTATACCATGTATTGTAAACGTATTAAGCGTTCTTATGAAAATGTTTTTGTGTTAGTGGACTAGGTAGATTTATTTTGACTAGTATTAGATATTATAAAATAATTCAGTATTGGTTTAAAATTGTACAAAGTAATGATAACAAGTATTGTAAATGTATATATATCACATGTTAATGAAAGATAGTTAACTGAAATAAAGTGTCCTCGGTCAATATTGTCCACAAGTTGTTGTCATTCACTGGTTAAATCATTCCCAGCCATTTACTGGTTAAATGCTCCCTCACAATTCACTGCTTAAATCATCCAACACCCTCCCTGGTAAATTGTCTCCCACCCTTCATTGGATAAATACTTTCCCCACTTCACTGTTTCAATACTCCCTCATCTTTACTGGTTAAATACTTCCACACTAGTTACTGATTATTAACTTCCCCACTATTTACTGGTTAAATATTTACCCACCCTTCACTGGTTCAATACTGTCTCTACCTTCACTGGTTAAATACTCCACACCCTTCACTGTTTAAATCCTTCTGAACGCTTCACTTTAAATACACCTCATCCTTCACTGGTTAACTACTCCTCTACCCATCACTGGTTAAATACACCTCACACTTCCCTGTTAACTACTCCTCTACCCATCACTGATTAAATACACTTCATCCTTCACTGGTTAACTACTCTTCCACCCATCACTGGTTAAATACGCCTCACACTTCACTGTTAAATACTCCTCTACCCATCAGTTAAATACACCTCACACTTCACTGGTTAACTGCTCCTCTACCCACCAATGGTTAAATACACCTCACACTTCACTGTTAAATACTCCTCTACCCATCACTGGTTAGATACACCTCACACTTCAATGTTAAATACTCCACTACCCTTCACTGGTTAAATACACCTCACACTTCACTGGTTAACTACTTCTCTACCCCTCACTGGTTAAATACACCTCACACTTCACTGGTTAACTACTCCTCTACCCATTACTGGTTAAATACACCTCACACTTCACTGTCAAATACTCCTCTACCCTTCCCTTGTTAAATACACCTCACACTTCACTGGTTAACTACTCCTCTACCCATCACTGGTTAAATACACCTCACACTTGACTGGTTAACTACTCCTCCACCCATCACTGGTTAAATACACCTCACACTTCACTGTTAAATACTCCTCTACCCTTCACTTGTTAAATACATCTCACACTTCACCGGTTAACTACTCCTCTACCCATCACTGGTTAAATACAACTCACACTTCACTGTTAAATACTCCTCTACCCTTCACTTGTTAAATACGCCTCAACTCTTCACTGGTTAACTACTCCTCTACCCATCACTGGTTAAATACACCTCACACTTCACTGTTAGATACTCTTCTACTCATCACTGGTTAAATACACCTCACACTTCACTGTCAAATAATCCTCTGCCCTTCCCTTGTTAAATACACCTCACACTTCACTGGTTAACTACTCCTCTACCCATCACTGGTTAAATACACCTCACACTTGACTGGTTAACTACTCCTCCACCCATCACTGGTTAAATACACCTCACACTTCACTGTTAAATACTCCTCTACCCTTCACTTGTTAAATACACCTCACACTTCACCGGTTAACTACTCCTCTACCCATCACTGGTTAAATACAACTCACACTTCACTGTTAAATACTCCTCTACCCTTCACTTGTTAAATACACCTCACACTTCACTAGTTAAATACACCTCACTCTTCACTGGTTAACTACTCCTCTACTCATCACTGGTTAAATACACCTCACACTTCACTGGGTAAATACTCCTCTACCCATCACTGTTAAATACACCTCACACTTGACTGGTTAACTACTCCTCCACCCATCACTGGTTAAATACACCTCACACTTCACTGTTAAATACTCCTCTACCCTTCACTTGTTAAATACACCTCACACTTCACCGGTTAACTACTCCTCTACCCATCACTGGTTAAATACAACTCACACTTCACTGTTAAATACTCCTCTACCCTTCACTTGTTAAATACACCTCACACTTCACTAGTTAAATACACCTCACTCTTCACTGGTTAACTACTCCTCTACCCATCACTGGTTAAATACACCTCACACTTCACTGTTAAATACTCTCATGCCCTTCACTGGTTCAATACACATCACCCTTCACTGGTTAAATACGCCTCTACCCATCACTGGTTAAATACACATCACCCTTCACTGGTTAAATACTCCTCTAGCCATCACTTGTTAAATACACCTCACCTTCACTGGCTAAATACTCCTCTACCCTTCACTGGTTAAAACATGCCCATCTATTTTCTGGTTAAATACTCTATCACTTGTTAAATTCGTCCTCCACCCTTCACTGTTTAAACCCTTCCACACCCTTCACTGGTTAAACACGCCTCACCCTTCACTGGTTAAATACTTCCTCACCCTTCTATGGTTAAATACTTCCTCCCCTTCTATGGTTAAATACTTCCTCGCCCTTCAATACGCCCCACTATTTGCTTGTTAGATACTCCCCACCCTTCACTGGTTAAATACTCACAATCCATCACTGGTCAAATAATTCCTCACAATTCACTGGTTAAATACTCCCCATCCATCACTGGTTAAATAGTCCCCCATCCATGGTTAAACACTTTCCCGCCCATCACTGGTTAAATACTCACACCCTTCACTGGCTAAATACTTTTCCACCCATCACTGGTTAAATAACCCACCCTTCACTGGTTAAATCATCCTAACCCTTCTCTGGTTAAATACTCCCACCCATCACTGGTTAAATCCTCACTCTACCGTCACTCTATTTCCCCACCAATCACTGGTTAAATAATCCCCACCCATCACTGGATACCTTCACTGGTTTAATACTCCCCACCCATCACTGGTTAAAGACCCACCTCCTTTCACTGGTTAAATACTACCCACTCTTCACTAGTTAAATACTATCCATCATTTGCAGGCATGTTTTTCAGAACCATTTTTTTTCTTTATGAGATGTATGATTTTAAGTTCTCCCCCACCATTCACTGGTTAAATACACTCCATACTTCACTGGTTAAATGCACTCCACACATCGCTGGTTAAATCCCACCCTTCACTGGTTAAATACTCCCCACCCTTCACTGGTTAAATACTTCCCCACCAATCACTAGTTGAATCCTCTCTCACACTTCACTGGTTATATACTTTCCCACCCTTCACTGGTTAAACACTCCCCACCCTTCACACTGTTAAATCCTCACTCACACTTCACTGGTTATATACTTTCCCACCCTTCACTGGTTAAACACTCCCCACCCTTCACACTGTTAAATCCTCACTCACACTTCACTGGTTATATACTTTCCCACCCTTCACTGGTTAAACACTCCCCACTCTTCACTGGTTAAATACTTCCCCACCAATCACTAGTTGAATCCTCACTCACACTTCACTGGTTATATACTTTCCCACCCTTCACTGGTTAAACACTCCCCACCCTTCACACTGTTAAATCCTCACTCACACTTCACTGGTTATATACTTTCCCACCCTTCACTGGTTAAACACTCCCCACCCTTCACACTGTTAAATCCTCACTCACACTTCACTGGTTATATACTTTCCCACCCTTCACTGGTTAAACACTCCCCACCCTTCACACTGTTAAATCCTCACTCACACTTCACTGGTTATATACTTTCCCACCCTTCACTGGTTAAACACTCCCCACTCTTCACACTGTTAAATCCTCACTCGCACTTCACTGGTTAAATACGCCCACCCTTCACTGGTTAAACACTCCCCACCCTTCACACTGTTAAATCCTCACTCACACTTCACTGGTTAAATACGCCCACTCTTCACTGGTTAAATCCTCACTCACTCTTCACTGATTAAATCCCATCCTTCATTTGTCAAGTAATATCACACCCTTCACTGGTGAAGTACTCGCGCACCCTTCCATTACCATTTTAATACTGTTAGAGCATTTAATTTGTAATTGCATTATTGTATCACAGCTACTGTATTTTTAATAACTGCATTTTATCACGGATACCGAAACACGTATTTTAATCCCGATCATCATGCGTCGTTGGACTATGGCAGTTATCTATACGTTCTATCAATTGATTTATTCAATTATTCATAAGCACAATTTAAACGCTGTGCTTTTTTTCCCCGTTATAACGTATCCATTTCAGTTCGGCTAAAATGATAACGTTGTTAAATATTCATATAGTCAAAGAGTATGTCAAGTCATCCGATTAGGGCATATACCTGGAAACGACATACCCGTGAATAATGACGCAAATTAATATTTGAAGTCTTCCCAGAGGATCAATTTCTCGAACAATTTGATTTCAACTTTTATTGAGTTCGCTCGGTTGTGTGATTTCCATCATTTTTGTAACTGTATTATTAATTTTTATTACAAGTACCGAAGCCATCAGCAGCCCATTTGTAGATAGGGACGCATTTAAACATTAAAGATAGCACTTAGCCAAATATTGTAGAAATTCAAAGACGTCTTTATAAAGGATAACCAGTGATCATTATATATAAGTAAAATTAAGTATATATTTTCGGCTGGCGGAAGCTATGAAATGAAGAATGGTTCCAGACGACATTTTCGTACTAGGCTTCTGGAAAATTGGCTTGCATCTGTTGATAGGTATGTAGTTAAAACACTTATTTGTTTATCCTTATTTTTAAATTATTTTAGCAGACTTCCGTATGACAAAACAGCATACTTGACTATGAAAATATTTGACTATGAAATAATTCTGTTTTTTTTTTGTTTGTTTTGTTTTGTTTTTCCGGTAGGGAGCGAGAAAGATTTAAATAATAAAGTTTATTTACACTTTATACAGTTAGTTTACAAAGGTACACAACTGCTATTACAATTTCAGTAACTTTAAAGAATAATTATTTTATATTAAAAATCAAAATATGAAAAATCTTTGTATATATAGACCTGTAAGGATATATACCCTGTATAAGCTTTCTTGTTTATTTTTAGCTTCTATAGCTAGTTCCGGATGTTTTTGTTGAGTTGATTTGCTTTCACAAAATAAACATAACTTTGTTAGTTAATTGTCAGGGTCTTGGTTCAGCATAGAAAAGAGTTGACGTATTCAGTTATCTTAAATCGAAAAAAGTTAATGTATATTGCCTTCCGGACATCCATTCAACTCATGCCACTGAAAAGTTTATTCGCACCAGTGGGGAAATGAATGCCTATTTAGTTCAAGCACCTCATACTCTCGAGGGTTGCCATATTATTAAGCAAAAACATAGAATATAAAATACATAATCATATTCCAGATAATGAGGGTAATTTTCTGATGATGGACTTAACTGTAGATAATACGATTTACGGCCTAGAAATTCACCCACTTTTTTTGATAATGTTCTACGTAAAACTGAGCAATTTA
This sequence comes from Cyrtodaria siliqua, assembly GCA_037043455.1. NCBI lineage: Eukaryota > Metazoa > Mollusca > Bivalvia > Adapedonta > Hiatellidae > Cyrtodaria > Cyrtodaria siliqua. The sequence goes on along the minus strand of JAWPHD010000717.1, from coordinate 252,705 downwards.
ATAATAATACTTGGATCGGCGATTTTAATTTAGTGTTAGATAAAAACACATTACTATAATTATAAACATATTAACAATAACAATACTAGGGAAAGATTATTAGAAAGTATTGCTTAGAATTATCTTATAGATCCTTTTCGAGAATTACACTCTGATTTAAGAAGATGTACATCGAGACGCAAAATACCTCTACAGCAAGCAAGACTTAATTTTTTTCTAGTATCCGAAACGCTTTTTTCGTCTGTAAATGAATGGACAATCGAATCTAACCATAGTTCTGATCACTCCATAACAATTTTGAAAATATTTTTTCCGCATTTTATACGAGATAAACCATTGTGGAAACATGATAACTCTCTTCTCAGTGATATTGAATACTTAAACATAATGAATTCAAAAATAGAGGAAGTTAAAGCACAATATGCAGTGCCCATTTACAACAACGATACCAAAAATAACGTACTAAATAATGAAATACAATTTATGATTGGTGATCAATTATTGTTAAAAACACGGCTAAAGGAATTAACGGGTAAATCTACAAAAAAGAGAATAAAAGAAAATCGATTTTTTTTTTTAAATAAAACTCATCGAAGTTCTAGAACACGATCTAACATCTGACACAATACAATCTATGGAAATACTTAAACAAGAACTACAAAACCTAAGAAAATAGTAGAAGACGGTGAAAATAAGTATAAAAGTGGAACTGGAAATGCAACTTTCACAGAACAAAGGAAACAAAAAACCCGCAAAATGACAAACATGAATGGCAATGTTTATAAGGAATAAAGGCATATGACGTCATAAACACAAAAAGGGTTGACAATAGCGCTACCGCCTTGGAACGGTCAGTATCAAACAATGTCGATGGGGGTTTAAACCAGGTTCTAGGGTGCAACAAACCTCACACTTACCTTCTATCATCCTAATAAAACGGGACAGTGTAAAAAGAAATCCCCGCCATGAACTATTCTCTAACTAACAAGGCATTATTAGTAGGAAAGTCACAAATAGGGTACTCAATTTCTTGGCGGAAGCCAGAGCAACAAGAGAATAAACCAGTGAGGGCACGACAAGACAAGATTGCAGACAAACATCAAACGCCACCGTCCTTTTGGGCTTTAGGTAGACGTCATCATAGGGTCTACAGCCTGTCCGGTCATCGCCCAATTAAAGAGGAAAGCATAGTGGCGAACTGTAAATGGGTCCATCATCAAGCATGCAGTGCGTGGCAAAATGATACTGTCATAACCTCTTTTGATAAACCTTTTCACAAGTTTAACAAAGACAGTATGAAAATGATCATGACCAAGGATCTTACGACGTTTGTAAATCACATCACCATAGAAGTCAGGTTGTGATATTCCTTGTCGCAGAAGAGTTCTTAAATTACTTTTATATTTGGAAAGAAGATCAGGGTTACGATGATAACATTTGCAAAGGTTTTAAGAAGTATATGGTTACGGTAACCCTAATGGAGTAGCTTTTTAGTTATACACAAATTACGAATATTAATGTCCTCAACTCGAGTACAGGCTCTAGAAAAACAAACAAGTTGAGACACATAGACCCCATAAGAAGTTGTTCGGGGAACATCCCCATCTAAATGGAGATAATGAACAATATCAAAATTAAATTCATCTCTCTTGTCATAGATTTTGCTGATTATTTCACCATTGTCAATAGGGAGATGTAAATCGAGAAAAGAAGCGTTAGTATCAGAAATATTAGCTTTGTCTAAAAAGAAGCGTTAGTATCAGAAATATTAGCTTTGTTAAGTTGAGGTTCCTTAGGATATATATTATTAACCATAGTAGACAAGAAAGGGTTGTCAATGTTCAATATTTCATCCAGATACCGAGAGGTGTTATTAAAGGCTTTAATAACAAAAACCTTCGAAGTTCTTTTGCAACTTAGAAAAACATAATTTTGCATCTAAACTAATTCCAAAACTAGGAAAACAAAATGCAGACATAATAACAGATTAGTTTGAAGTTTTACAAAAAGCTAAGCATTTTTATAAAGATTTATACTCCACTAAAGATGAGTTACTAGCATATATATAATTAGAAAATGAGCTGTCAGTATTAAACATGTTGAACATACCAACAGTTTCTACAACTGAATCAAACTTAATAGAAGGTCTCTTAACATACGAAGAATTAGCCACGACGCTAAGAGCAATGTCTAATAATCGAAGTGCTGGAAACGATGGTTTTGGGGCCGATTTCTTTAAAGTATTTTGGAAGCAGATTGGTCATTTTATAGTCCGGTCGCTTAATTAAGTGTTCACTATAGGGGAATTATCTTTAACCCAAAAAGGGGATAAATATTACAGACAAATTTCACTTCTTAATTGCGTATACAAAATTGCCTCGGGTGCCAGGATCAATCTGGTTTTATTGCAGGTAGATATTTAGGTGAAAACACAAGATGTATTTATGATATTATGCAATATGCGGAAGAAATCAATCTAAATGGACTTGTTCTATTAGTTGATTTCGAAAAAGCGTTTGATTCACTTTCATGGGCATTCATTTACAAAGAGTTGATTTTTTTTGGATTTGGAAAGTGTATTATTCCATGGATCAGACTTTTTTAATATTGGGCGGGGCTGTCGTCAAGGTGATCCAATATCACCGTACATTTTTTATCCTATGTGCAGACATCCTTGCTATCAAAATAAGAAGTAACAACAATATTAAGGGAATCAATGTTAATGGTACAGAAGGTAAACTGTCACAATACGCAGATGATACATCTATGGATATAGACGGATCCCAATCTTCACTTAGAGGAAGTTTATCAGAATTATCGAAATATGCAAAATACTCTGGTTTAAATGTAAACTTTAATAAAACACAAGTTGTATATAGGCAGAACAAATATAGCCAAGACACAATTAAAACTAAGTGGAAATTAACACAAATCAAATTATAAGGTATAAATTTTAATTTTGATCAAGATAAAATGTTAGACATAAATTATAATGAGAAAAGTTATCAAATCACTACTCGTGCCAATATTAAACCATCTTTTTATATCTCTTCCAAATACTACAGAATCCATTACAGCAAATATTAATGGCATACTGTATGAATTTCTTTGGGAAGGTTCAGCAAAAACAAAAAGCACATAGTAAAGTAATATTCAGAGGGAGGTCTCAACATGATAAACTTAAAGGCTTTTATCTTCAGTCTAAAATCCACACGGATAAGAAGATTAATTGTCAGTGAAGGTAAATGGAAACATGCTGTTGAAAGTTTCATTGATATTAAGAAATTAGCAGTTTTAGGCAAATGCTATTGTGAAACAATAAATAAATATAAAAAGATCGGACAGGGAAAGTAGCATTCAAGGAGGACAGTCAACCACAAAACACAGAAACAAACACGCAAACAGACAAACAAGAAGGCAAAAGTAAGAATAAATGCAAACGACATCACAAACACAAAAGGGTTGACAATAGGGCTACCGCCTTGGAACGGTCAGTGGCAAAGTAGGCCACTGGGGGTTTAAACCGGTTCTAGGGTGCACCAAACCTCACACTTACCCTACTGTCATCCCATTAAAACAGGACAGTGTAAATAAAAAGATCCCCGCCATTATCTAATCTCTAACCAACAAGGCAGCATCAATAGGCAATATAAGTAAAACACAAATACGCTGGTGTAAATATAATACAAAAAAAAATCAGTAGCCTACAAAGCCAACTGAAGGTACTCAATGACTTGGCAGAAGTCAGAGCAGCAAGAGAATAAACCATTAAGGGCACGGCAAGAAAGATCATAGACAAACATGAAACGCCACCGTCCCAATGGGCTTCAGGTAGGCGTCATCACAGGGTCCACAGCCTGTCCGGTCATCGTACAATTAAAGAGGAAAGCATAGTGGCGAACTGTAAAAGGGTCCACCACCAAGCATGCAGTACGTTGTAAAATGATAGGGTCATAACCTTTTTTGATAAACTTTTTAACAAGTTTAACAAAGATAGAATGAAAGTGATCATGACCAAGAATCTTTCGAAGTTTATAAATCACATCACCATAGAAGTCAGGTTGTGATAGTCCTTGTCGCAGAAGAGTCCTTAAATTACTTTTATATTTGGAAAGAAGATCAGGTTTACGATAATAACATTTTGCAAAGGTTTTACGAAGTTTATGGTAACGGTAACACTGATTGAGTAGCTTTTTAGTTATACAAAGATTACGAATATTAAAGTCCTCAACTCGAGTACAAGCTCTTGAAAAACGAATCAGTTGAGATACATACACCACATAAGAAGTTGCTCGGCGAACATCCCCATCCAAATGGGGATAATTAACAATGTCAAAATTAAAATCATCTCTCTTGTCATAGATTTTGCTTATTATTTCACCATTTTCAATCGAGAGATCTAAATCAAGAAAAGAAGCTTTATTATCAGATATATTAGCTTTGTTAAGCTGAAGTTCTTTAGGATAAATATTATTAACCATAGTTGGAAAGAATGGGTTGTCAATGTTCAATATGTCATCCAGATACCGAGGGGTGTCATTAAAGGCTTCAATAACATCTGCCTGGGTATCTGGTGAAAGACTCAACATGAAATCTCTTTCATAGCAAAATAAAAACAAATCTGCGACAAGTGGTGCACAATTCGTACCCATAGGGATACCAACAATTTGTCTATAAACGGTGGTTCCATACCTGACGAAAATATTATCTAATAGGAAGATGAGTGCATGCTTCACAAACTTCATAGCAAGTCCACATAGTATAATTGTCTAAACTGCCGTTAGTAAAAAACGCTTTAATATTATTACATGCCAAAAATGTAGTATTTTCTCTAGCGAATGGTTTTTGAATAAGAGAAATTAGTTTGTCTTTAATAAGGTGATGTGGTAAGGTTGTATATAGTGTAGAGAACTCATAAGTGCTTATTGATGAAACTTGACCTTTATTGAAATTTTTATCAAGAACGTCTCCTGAATTTTTTATAGACCAAAATAAATTAATCCCAGAGTTTTCATAAGTTTTATCACAGTATAGTTTAACGTGATATTTAACGGCAGTAAGACAAGACGTTAAAAGTTTGGAGATGTTTGCTGTGGTGCAGGCACTAGAATTCGAAATAAAGCGAGCCTTATACGGATTTTTATGTAATTTAGGAATCCAGTACATGGTAGGCAGTTTATTTTGCTTATCGTTTACACCAGCCTTGAAAGTAGTGCACCGAGTGATATGTGCGGAAACAACATCATCCTAAGTATTAACTGGAGTATACGAATTGGTGCTGCCGAGTTCCAGAGATAAAACATTGACGTAATGTAGGCGTCAAACAATAATTACATTATTAGCTGCTTTATCTGCAGGAACTAAAACAAATTTATTATGAAATTCCTGAAATCCCGATTTTAAATTACGAAAGGAAAACCTAGGTCTCGGAGGAAGTAAAGAGGGGTTAGCGTCATAAAAGTTAATACGTGTATCTATAATTTTAAGAATTGACTTCTTCCAAGTAGAAAGCGAGTTTGGGTCCGCATCTTCTCTACGACACCATTTAATACTAAAATCTTCAATGGAGTGGGCGATCTGGGCACGACAGGCATTAAAATCAATAGTTGAAGGTAATCTATATTTAGGACCTTTCGAAAACAAATGCCGAATACGTTCATCAACAATATCAAAATTACCGGTGATGACATGACCTGCTGGAGCATTGCAAAATTTAGATGTGTTGCATTGCAGAAAACTAATAAAAAAAATTGGATTCATGTTTTATCTGCTTTTGTCGCAGTCATTTTAACAGTAATACAATTGAATCTGTAGATACGTTTTCATTAAATCCTATTTGTTACAACAAGAATAATTTAATTGACAGTAAGCCAGTATATTACAAAAAATGGTTTGATAACAATATTTACCTAATACATGTAACATATGACCTATTTAAAGGACAACTATATTACATTAGTGAATTCGAAGATATGTACGGTTTAAAAACAAATTTCTTACAATACAGTGGTTTAATATCAGTTATTAAATCCTTTCAAAAGAAAATATTGAAAACAACACTTTCAAGTAAAATACAACTTCCAAATATACCCTCAAACATCGCAACATTTATTCAAAACAGAAAAGGGTGCAAAATATTTTACAATATTCTAAATAAAAACAGCGATAAAAATAAGTATAAAAGTCGAACAGGAAGTGCAGCTTTCACAGAACACAATAAACCCAAAAACACGCAAAACCAACTTCAAAATTAAAATAGGAACTTTAGTTATGACGTAGAGGAAAAATCATGGACAAGTATATATGCCTCGCCTTTTAAAAGTACAATGAGCACAACGTTGCAATGGTTTCAGATTAGAATAAATCACAGATTACTCCCAACTAATCTTTACTTACACAAAATAAAAATAAAAGATACCCCCTTATGTTATTCTTGTAACGAAGAAGAGACCATTACTCACATGCTATGGACCTGTCCCACAACATAAACCTTTCTTCAACAACTACAAAGAATACTTGTATCAAAACATTTACATTTACAGAAGAACTTTTAATATTCAACATTGGAAAATGCTTATTAAAGATTGAATTGCAAATATTGTTAGAAATCAAATATCATGTTTTTTGCTTAAAACGACAATTATCCATACAGGCACTTAAAACATACTTAAAAGCTCTCATAAGACACACAAACGTATTGCAATAAAAAACAAAAATGTGGAGCAATTTAATAAAGATTGGGAGGTGCTAAAACAAATATTTAACTAGTTCCATACTCTTATCAAATTAAAACACTCATCTCCATCTGAACCAAGAACTGTTTTTTTTTTCCATTTTGTACAATCAATTACGTCATAAAATTCAAGACATGGACCACACATATTTTTTTATAATTAAATTTCACTTTTCTTTTCTTTTCTTTTTTTTGACTAAAATAATTTCCCCATTGCAAATCTCATTATTTTAAAGCATACAGTAATTTTCAAATGTTCTATAACATGGCAAGGGATGGTCCTCTCCGACCCTTGTCTCACCATGTGACGGGGAGATTAAACGGGTCATCTTAAGATGGCTGAATCTTTTTTTTTAACTAACTTGCGTTTCATAAGATGCAATAAATTTGCATGTAAATGTTAAATAAAATAGTTTTATTTGGAACACGCGACAATCTTGATTTTTGGAAATCTCGCGGTGTCCTATTAATTTTTCTACATAACTTGATTTTCTGTTCAGACATTACTGTTAATTCTAAAAATAGTATACTTCAAAAAGTGTTTGTATATTAATAACAGTTGATAATAATGCACCAATAATGTTTTTAAAACTCTGTTAGAATATTAAGAAGAAAACAATGAAAACTAAACACTTTACTTAAATTCAAGCAGGTTTAAATTCCAGTTGATACTGGATTAATAAATGGACCGAGACGCATGTAATGCTTGATAAAAACGTCAAGATTGCCGTGTATGTTTTTAAAGCCAACACACACTGCTTTTACACTTCATATTGCATGTTTGTGCATAATTAAATCTGCATTAAATTTTATAAATGTGTATGGTATTGAAATGACGGAGAAAAGAACATCAAAACGTATGATTTTTTCTGTTTTTGTTTTTGTTTTGTGTTTTTATAAAATACATTGATATGTATAAATAACACAATATCTCCGTCCTATCTAATCACGTATTATATATAGACAATATATTATGTCGACTGTCTAGAGTTTCTGCAGAGTCTACTTAGAGACTCTTTTTACCTTTCCTTGCTACTATTTACATTGAATTGTGTTCATTCCGCCATAATGACATTATTATAATGCATTGACTATGTTGATTCCATTGCTGTTTGCTTAATATGTAAACCTTATTGAAATAAAGAAAGGTACAAAAAAAAGGTATCTGATTGAGAAACAGTATACGCATACATACGCATGCATATGTAGCCATTCACGCATCCAAACACGGACTCACGCATATAAATAATTCAATTTCCTTTCCTTTATAGGGGCTGTTTTGTCTTCATGGAATTTAGACACAGGTAAGTTTGTTTTCTTATACAAATATTAGAGCGGAGCTAGATGTATTCCAATAAGTTATTCCAAATACGTAATTTCATGTCATTTGTTTTGTTTCGTGAACAAATACAAAATAACAAGGTATGATATTTTAGTCAGTATATTTTAAACTAGGAAGGAGAGTTCAGACTATTTGTATTTTTGATAAAGTGACACAGCCAAAACTGTGACGAGTTGTAACGGTTACAAAATGAGTATTATGAGCATATACTCATATCATAGTAGCGTACTTTTGCAAAATAATTTAACACTTCGGGATAATACGGATTCTTTTAAAATGAGACCAGAAAAAAAATGCCTGTGTTTCTGGTAACCCGACCGTCCCGATTTCTTGGCGTCGGAAAAGGGGACGTAAAAAATGGGGGTACGAGTCGGTAATGTACGAAAAGATTGAGTACGAAACATACGCTAAAACATGGCCGCCTCCATGGTGTACTGCGCGTCCGTTTTGGCTATTAGAATTGGAAAATGGAAATGGTTATTTTCCTTCTCTCCTTGCAAAATCACTACAAATTTACTACTTGACAAAGTAACATCGTCCAAACCAAATGGGCAAACAAAATAGGAAAAGAAAAAAACAACTACCTATCTACCCTAATTTTTTCAAATGAGTAACCAGAAACACAGGTAATTTTTTTTCTGGCCTAAAGTGTTCAATTACAAAATGTGCACCGTAAATATATTGTAAACATACGTCTTATAAGGTTATATTGTGACAGCAACCTCAGAGGGAGATGAGATAAAGGTGAAGTTTCCCATCAGCCAGGGGCGAACCAACGCGGGGCAGATTTTGGAACTCTTAAAAGCACAAGGCTTTATCCAATGAGCTACCGAGCATGTTTTTGTAATAATAAACATAGTGCTGTATAGCTAACTCTAAGGACATCGCATGTTTACAATCAGGTCAATAAATATATTGCAAAATTTTATGGTTTAAACATATTTTATTCGAAATAGTACATACTTTCATTTAACAGTCCATCACATAATGACTGGAACGACAGCAAACGTATAAATGTTCCCCTTGGAAACGTTTTTGCAAATCACGTGTGTTTAACAGCTAGGAAGATACACAAATATTGACCAATTTTTTATCATTATTCTAATTATTCAGTGTCACATTGCTGTCAGTTCCCTTTTAATGTTTGCTTACAAATCCTAAAAAATGAAAAGAGATACATGAATAAAAACGAAAAGAAACAATAAGGTGAGTATTTCATTTCGGGTTTTTAATGTTTAAACCTGTGGAGAGATTGATAATAATAAACTGAAAGTCAGCTTGAAATGTGTAACACACACTTTCATGTCTCTATCTTAAAGGGACACTGTACGTAAGTAAGCAGATATTGAGCATAACCAAATAACTTTCTGATTTTTATTCAGTGTATTCATGAAAACATGAGCATAGACCCAAATAAACCTGTAGTATTACATTCGTGAGTTTGAATAAAATTGTTTTTTCATTATTGTTTGTAAACAATGCGAATCCGCAATATTTACATGTTCAACCATTAGAGCAGAAGTTTTTCTATATACATGTAGTATGTAATGCATACGCCATTTTCGCAATAAACAGCGCAGGATTGTTGCACTTTGGTGACAAAATAAAGTATTCCGTATAAATATGGTTTAAGTATAAACCATATGCTCCACGCTTCCAGCATTTCAATCCAGAGTATTATTCGTGTTGTACTTGTCGTTTCTATAAAATTTCATATTTTTCCAATGTGTAGTAGAGCCGTTGCGGACACTACATTTGCTATTTGTTATATGGTGTTACTTTTAAGGAAGATGCATATAATGTGATTTATCATTGTATTTATTCAACATTTGGATCACAATCATAAATACAAAACACATTTTTTATACAACTGGAGTACTTTGATTGAATTTTTTTTACTCCAGAACAGATATTTGTTCTATATCAACAATTATACATCAAGTTCCTATACATTTTATTTTTGCTTAGCTGTTATAACAGAACATAAATACTTTTATGTCAGACTGGAGGATATTTAAATCTAAAAAACAACAACTTTGAAATCAATAGACCAACATTTATTTTAGTATATGCATTCATTTGAGGTGCCTTATTCTGTTGCGGACACTACAATGCAGCATTTAAAAGAGGCAACACGGTTTTTAAAAAAAATTGTTATAAATTAAACAATAAGACTTACTTGCAAACAGTAAGCAACGTGTATTTACTATATCTTATTTAAACACCTTTTATCGTGGATGTCGTCCATGTGTTTTTTTTTTAATGTCCGCTAAAATTGTATGATTTATCAAAAGGCATCCATTTGCCAAAATACTTCAACACATTATTCACTGACTGGGAATGATTATGCTTTATTTGCATATGTTTATGTATTATATGTTTGAATACAGCGAAAAAAGAACTCCATTTTGTTACATGCCACTTTTTAATTATTTTATGGAATATTGATTTTGTTTGTCATATACATGTACATTAATAAACTGGCTGATAGTGTAAGAACAATGTCCAATTTTATTTTAAGTATTAGGTTTTGATATAAATAAAATACATAAATACATAAAATTCACCAATTAATTTCTATGGAGAGAACAGTGACCTATCACTACACCGTTGCGGATACCATGTGCATGATAATTACGCCATCATTACTTTGACAATGTTGATGAAAATTTTGATGTTTGCTATTATGTATGGGTTAGCTGAAATGTGAGAAGATTTTTTCTTAATCAACATCTGTTTGCCTGCAAAAATTGTGTCGTTGCGGACACTACAGAATCTGTGAATCCCAACAGAGTCTAAACAAATGGGGAAAAAATATTTTTCTGTTACAAACATCCTATTTTTTCTTTATATTGCATTTATGATACATTAAGGCTCAGCTTAAATGCTATGATACATTTATATGTAATTCGATTACAATTGCACTACTTTTTATATTAAAGGCAGAACTTTTACATAAAAGTATAACAAAGTGTGTGTTTTATATAAATTGACAGCGTCTTAGGAAAACATCTCCGATTGGTACCAAAATAACTGCTTCTGAAAGCTATATATTTTCTCTTCAAAATGAAATAATTAAATAGTTCTTGAATAATCCAAACAACAAATAATTGAAATGGTCAAGTGCAACAAAAAAACTAACCTTTTTATGATATTTTACATTTTAAAACGGTAGATGTCAAAAATATACATGTCATATACCATTTTTCTTTAAAAACTGTCATCTATGTACATAAAAAGCACACAGTTAAACACACAATTAAACACTATCAATGATGATACCATCTTGTACCAGCATACAACAACAGGCTCTCCTCCGTGCGCTCTTTAATTTGAAAATGGAGAAAATATAATTGGCCCGTTTATAGCGCAGCGCGGTCGACTATTGCGCGCTTACTATTATTACCCGCGAGAGTAGTTTTAGTTTAGTCTCCGAGTTCAAACTCACAAAGCGGGACTTCATTTTTTTGTACCGCTATTGAATGCCATGATATAATTTAGATTTTTTTTAGTAAATATTCAAAACTGGTTAGTGTGTAATGTTTTATCAACGTAATTATTTTGTGTTGCATAAGCTCAATGTCACGAACATTTTGTATAAAACTCCTGCTATCACTTAGGTCAGAGTCACATTAGGGTTCAAATGTAACATGGTATTCTCGTGTTTGGTCTTCCATGTTTAAGCCAGTGGAGGTATTTGATAATCATTTACATATCAGACATTCAAATATGCGTCTACAGTTGATGTATGTGTTCGTAGTTGATGTATGCGTCCACAGCTCATGTATGTGTTCGTAGTTGATGTATGCGTCCACAGCTGATGTATGTGTTCGTAGTTGGAATATGCGTCCACAGTTGATGTATGTGTTCGTAGTTGGAGTATGCGTCCACAGTTGATGTATGCGTCTACGGTTGGAGTAAACGTCCACAGTTGTGGTATGCGTCCACAGTTGGAAAATGTGTCTACAGTTGTGGTATGCGTCCACAGTTGGAATATGCGTCCACAGTTGGAGTATACGTCCACAGTTGGAGTATGCGTCCACAGTTGGAGTATGCGTCCACAGTTGTGGCATGCGTCCACAGTTGGGGTTTGCGTCCACAGTTGGAGTATACGTTCACAGTTGTGGTATGCGTCCACAGATAGGGTATGCGTCCACAGCTGATGTATGTGTCCACAGTTGGAGTATGCGTCCACAGTTGGTGTATGCATCCACAGTTGGAGTATGCGTCCACAATTGGTGTATGCGTCCACAGTTGATGCATGCGTTCGTAGTTGTAGTATGCGTCCACAGTTGGTGCATGCGTTCGTAGTTGTAGTATGTGTCCACGGTTGATGTATGCGTTCAAAATTGGAGTATGCGTCCACAGTTCATGTATGCCTCCGCAGTTGATGCATGTGTTCGCAGTTGGTGTATGTGTTCGTAGTTGGGGTAAGCATTCACAGTTGTGGTATGCCTCCACAATTGGTGTATGCGTCTAAGGTTGGATTAAACGTCCACAGTTTGAGTATATGTCCACAGTTGGAGTATGCGTCCACAGTTGGTGTATGCGTTCACAGTTGGTCTATGCATCCACAGTTGATGTGTGTGTTCGTAGTTGGAGTATGTGTCCACAGTTGGTGTATGTGTCTAAGGTTGGAGTATACATCCACAGTTGGAGTATACGTCCACAGTTGGAGTATGCGTCCACCCTTGGAGTATGCGTCCACAGTTGATGTATGTGTTCGTAGTTGGAGTATGCGTCCACAGTTGATATATGTGTTCGTAGTTGGAGTATGCGTCCAGGGTTGGAGTATACGTCCACAGTTGTGGTATACGTTCACAGTTGGTGTATGTGTTCGTAGTTGGAGTATGCGTCCACCGTTGGAGTATACGTCCACAGTTGTGGTATGCGTCCACAGTTGGTGTATGCGTCTAAGGTTGGAGTATGCGTCCACAGATGGAGTATACGTCCACAGTTGGAGTATGCGTCCAAAGTTGTGGTATGCGTCCACAGTTGATGCATGTGTTCGTAGTTGAAATATGCGTCCACAGTTGGTGTATGCATCCACAGTTGATGTATGTGTTCGTAGTTGGAGTATGCATCCACAGTTGTGGTATGCATCCACAGTTGTGGTATGCCTCCACAGTTGGTGTATGCGTCTAATGTTGGAGTATACATCCACAGTTATGGTATGCGTTCTCATTTGGTGTATGCGTCCATAACTGGGGTATGCGTCGACAACTTGAACCCCGTCTACCAAAACATGCATTGCCAACTTGAGGCAGTACAGTCCAGTGTAGCCCGGTTTACTACTGGCCATTATCGAAGAAGTTGAAGACGTAGATATTTTTCTAATCACTAGCAACAACCTAATGATCATAATTTACAGTATGGATATGAACAGTTAGAAACTCTTCGATGGAAATATGTTTAATGAAATGGCTGACTAGATGTATAAAGCCACCCGCAAGAGATATATTAAGAGATATATTGAACGGTATTTTTGGGATCGACATATTATATAAACATGATAAATGTGTTTAAATTAAAAAGAACTGCTATTTAAAATGAAAATGAAATACACGTTTTAATCGTTTGAAATTAGCAAAGCCTTAAAAAACTAACCCGCCAAATAAAGGCAAAATTACAATACAGAACCGTTTAACAAAACTCTATCCGTATGTTCAGATCTTATAATAATGTATGTGCCGATTAAAAGTAAAGGTTTATGAGTTCTTAAAATTCCATTGATTGAATATGCGTAAAATGGATTATGAGTTGGTAACCTTTAATTCAACGCTCCAGTTTTGGGATTTTGGTCTGGCTGGTTAAAGCCGTTTGTTTACATTGTGTCTATAGAGTTAGGATTCTCAAAATGTATAAGTAGATAAATTTATTTACCTATTTGAACCAAAATATGTGTTATATTAATCTTAATAAGTTGTAACGGTCAACCTATTCAGACGAAGTCAAAAAATATTAAATTTCCAACATTTGTTATCATTCAGGTCAACTTTTCCTTTTGGCTCTCGCAATTCTCTGGGCACTCGCACTTCTCTGAACAACATCCAGTTGTTTATCTTTAAAATTTAGACCCCTAATTATGCTCCGAGAAGAGTTCGTTCCTCTCCAAATACCCCTCGATGATGTCAGTTGATAGTGGGCTTATTTGATGAGGGGAATATGAATGCCTTCATCTCGCACGAGAATATCACCTGAATTTAATTAAAATGCAAAATGACAATAAATCCAAGTTAATTCAAAATATAATTGTTTTATTGTGTCACTACAAACGATAAAGGTGCAGTTTTATCATTGCAGCCTGGTATAATAAACATTAATTGATCGACCTGTTAAGCTAAATTATTGTAAAAAGTCGACCTGTCGCAGCAAACATCATTGAAAGTGCAAGACTGTGTGTTTTTAGTAATCCCCCGGTTTTCACTATAGGAGTTCCTCTGCCCCTAAAAAGTCACAAAAAAAAAGATTAAAATAAAGAAAAGGCTTTTAGGGTCAGAGAAGGTTTGGATTACCTCAATTGTCATGATGTGAAGACTAAATTCAAATATTGTTTTGAACAGTTGGTGTGTTTTTATGCCCCCGAAAGGATGGATGGATCTTGGTAAGTTGCGCGGTCCATTTACGACTTTGATGATCTTGATTATGAAAGTAAAGTTATCACCGTGCCAAACGCGACACATTTCAGACATACTTTAGAGATTTCCAAGATCCCGGACGAGTATACTAGTATATTGATAGTATAAAGTATGAATGTCATCGCAGGTGGGGTTGCGGGCATGGGTTGGTGACCCTTGTGTGTGTGTGGGGGGGGGGGGGGGGGGGGGGGATTTAGTGGGACAAACATTTTTTATGTATAACCTTAAAAAAACAAACAAAAAACAATTATATATATATATACTAGATTTTGATCAGAACCTGATCAAACTGGCTTTCCTGTCCTTATGACGTCATGACGTCACAACTGTAAGAGTTGTCGAAGATGAAGACACTGATTGATTTATCACGAAAATAACTTCGAACATACAATCAGTGAAAAAAATAATTTCTGAATATTTTGACGTCACTGACGTCATAACATCACTAACGTCATGACTTCATGACGTCGGGATACCGTATGACGTTCTTGCACAACCGGACCCTGAACTCTACAATCTGTGAAAGTTTTATTTAAATCCGATAATAAATAGAGAAGATATAGACAAAACAAGAGTTCATTTATGACATCATTGGCGGCCATCTTTGATAACGACATGACAACATTCCACATCATAGCACAACTAGACTTTGATATCTACAAACTGTGAAAGTTTTATCAAACTCCGATGATAAATGAAGGAGATATGGCGATTACAAGATTTCTTAAATGACGTCATTGGCGGCCATTTTGGATGACGCAAAACTGTCAGCGTCGACTGAGACAATGACATTGATGGATTATACAGTAAAACAACTTCAAAGATGTAATCAGTGAAATAAACGGATTTTCATAACATTATGACGTCACTGACGTCAAGAGGTTATTAGCGAGAGACAGGTTTTTTTTTATTCTCGCACAACTAGACCATGAACTCTACAATCTATAAAAGTTTCATGCAAATCCGACTATAAATATTTGAAAACCAGTGCTAAAAAAAAAGTATAATGACGTCACTGGCGGCCATCTTTGATGACGTCATGACCATTTTTGACATTCTCGCACAACTCAACCTAATTCCCTACAGGCTGTGAAAGTGGCATCAAAATCCGATAATAAATGCAGGAGATATAGCGATTACAAGATTTCTTAAATTATGTCATTAGCGGCCATTTTGGATGACGTCATGACGTTAAAACTGTCAGGGTCGACTAAGATGATGACACAATAAAACTCCTTAAAAAATGCAATTAATGAAAACAAGAAATTGCAGCACAGCTGCTGGAAAAAATGTTGGACAATTCTGAACATAATATTAATATTTCAGGGGTCAAGCTAGGGGAGAAGGAGAGTACAGCGAAGTGGGAAATTCACAATTAATTATATTGGTTTAATAAAACTGGATGAATGATTGATATATGTTGTCAATTTTTATTTAAATATATGATATATCTAGGCCTGTTGTTTCATTTCAAATTAAAGTTTTTTTTTAATTTCATGTTTTAATAAAAATAAATAAAAAGATTTGAGTGGTTATATTCAATATGCATATCGTTATCAGAGAATTTAATATGAATGCCATTAACGGCTCATCAAAACATTATAGATTATTAAGAGCCGCCCTTGAGAGAGGGGAATGATACGCGTATAGGCCCATACCCTTACTCTTACCGAAGTTTCTTTGTTTTCTACATGAAATAATGTGAATTCTAGTGCATTTTCAAAACATTTAATTGCTAAATCCTATGATAATAACCCCGTGCGAGGCCCTTAAAATCTGACAAGCATAGGCTAACATTGCTTGTCGAATTTTAGGTGTGTGATGGTGGGATGAAAGTCAATTCAATCTGTAGGGTATGAATTGAATGTTGTTTAATGACTCATCAAAACATTATTCGTTATTCGAGAGAGGAGATCACACACGGGAATCTGGAACTATACTATAACGAATATAGTCTTATATATAGTTCTTTAAACTAACGTGCTTGGATGATAGACTCCAATATACAAAACCTTCCAATTTACGTCCCCATCCGACGGACGAGGCTAATGAAAAGCGTATTGCTGAAGAACACAAAGACGAAACTCAGTGGCGATGGTGAGGCTTTACCCCGGGTTCAGCGGATTTCAAGTTCAGCAGTTGTATATAGGGCCACGCCAACCCCTTTATAAATTATTAAGCGGTATTTAAAATATTCCTTTAAACATTATAATGAAATTGAGACCAGACGCTCGTATTGCGCTCGCAATCATCTTGTGTGTGTTTGGATGACGGGGACTACAACTGTAAATAATTAAACCTTTTGTGAGAGACACACCTCTTGTTAAATTGTTGTTATACACCTCGCTGCGCTCGGCATTATTTTGGCGTTTACAGCACCACTTCACCATGTTTACCACAGTCATAAAATTGTTATAACATATGAATTTGTAAGCGATTTGGGGCTCCGCTTCTCGAAGTTTATTTCAGTATGTGATCTATGAATTTGTTTAATGTTCGGGGTCTCGCTTCGTGCGAATTGAAAATGTCAACTACGGTCAGCTACGAAATTGAAGAACAGGACGAATCATGGCTTCGCGAAGCTTACCAAAATAGTATTGTTTTATTTAATGTTCGGGGCTTCGCTTCGGGCGAAGCTCAATACTTTGTAATTATTAATTTATCGTGAATTACATAAGTTTACTCCAGACTACATGTACAGTAACATATCTAGGCCCAAATAAGAGCATAGGCCTATGGTTGGGGCGCGGAGGCATGATCCTCCGGACTTTTTATTTCATTTTAGAATGCATTAATTAGGTAAGTAAACTGTCACAGATGTGTATCTGAAAATACCCACATCCCCTTCCCCATTGCCAGACTGGCAACATTGTAGACTAAAAGCAATTAGCACATGTTCACGCACATGACCGTTGACATCATGTTTACAATATAGCATGACGTCATGTTTAACATATCGCATGACGTCATATTTAACGTCAATCGCTGATGCACCAGTTACCCCTACTCAAGTCTTGACGTCACATGCTGCTTCTCACAACAAAAAAGTAAGAAATTTACATTTATACGCTTATTGATGCAAGTCTGAATCCGCGTACCATACAGTACGCCGTTCTGAAAAATATGGAGCAGGCCGGACGATGTAAACTCCGGACATGAAGAACGCGGTCGACATAATGTCGTAAATATGAATAATTTGGGGCTTCGCTGCGCGAAGCTTAGTGATAATATAAATGTGTGTTGTTTAATTTTTAACTCAGTGGTTCGTTTGTCGAGCTTTGCTCGTCCGTATTGTTTTCACGACTTCCGTGAAAGTTTACTTTGTGGATTTTTTTGACTTTTTACGGTAATCGGCGCCATAACCGAAAAAGCGATTACTAGTGGACAACTTCGACGCCGGGCTACGCCCGGCGAGAATTGTCCAAAAAAGCGGATTTTTCATAACATTATGACGTCACTGACAAAGTTTCATTTAAATCCGACTATAAATGATTGAGATCTAGCGATAACCAGATTTGTCTGATGATGTCACTGGCGGCCATCTTGAATGACGTCATGACCCCAAAAGCTTCGGGGCACTATTCTAGCATGAGCTCTATCACTGCGGAAAATTGTGAAGACCTGCAACCAATATAGCTATGAAAAGTGACGGTCACAAGAAGAAGAAGAAGAAGAAGAAGGAAGAAGTAGAAGAAGAAGAAGAAGAAGAAGAAGAAGAAGAAGAAGAAGTAGAAGAAGAAGAAGAAGAAACAGAACGAACTCAATAGGTCTTTTTGCTGAAATGCGGAAAGCCCTAATAAACAGAACGAACACAAGAGGTCTTTCCACTGAAAGGTGGAAAGCCCTAATAAATATTATGTATAGTACATGATCCACCTATGACCGATATAGATAACTCTATGGTGTGATTGCACGAGCTTCACCAATACCAATACCATAATACATATTTGCATTGTACACATAAGGCATTCTGAAAACAGTGTTGGGTTGTTGGTCACTACATTATTAGAACAGTTATACAATACAATATAATTATACTAATAATAAAACACTCACAAAAACTGCACTTGCGCATTCTTCTTAAACGTATATATTTATTCTGTTGCAATTAAGCTCTCACGTTTGGTATTCGCAAGACTAATATATTCGGCTGGCCTATTGAATAATTTTGAATTATCCGTAGATAACAACGATTTAAACTTTTGTAAACTAGGCCAGCTACAGTAGTATCTAGGTAAACATTCTTTTCTTATTTCTTATTTCTCTATAACACGGACAAGCTAAAGTAAAGTGATATTCATCTTCAACAACATTTATATTGCAAAAGGTACACTTTCTTTGATCCCTCTCTATATTTCTAAATCTACCCTCTTCAATAGCCAATTTATGAGCTGAACATCTTAATCTAGTAAGTGCTATCCTGTGCTTATTATTTTGGACACAATTAATATATTTTTCACATTCAAAGTTTGTTTTAATATATTTATAAGTAGATAGTTTGGGGGAAGAAGTAAAGGTGGCAAACTATTCCTGCAAATGTTGATCATAGAGCCTTTCTATGATACGAGTTAGTTGTAGCTTTGTAATAGTTTCGTTATTCCATAAAAATCTGAATCCAAGATCATTAAGAAGACGTTCGACATCAGCCGCCCATGATTCATTATCATTATTTTGTATTTGATTCTGTAATACCTTATACATTAGTGAATTGGGCGATTTCATAATTTTAAACCAAAATTTCAAGATTCGTTCTTTGCGTAATATTGCCAAAGGTACTTTACCTAACTCCCCATAAACAGTTGCATTTGGCGTTTGATGTCTAACGTTAAGAATCTGTTTCAGGAACTTCAAATAAATTCGTTCAATGTCGTGGGAGGTATGAAACCCCCATACTTCAGCACCATAATTCTAAATAGGTAGAATCAGTGTATCAAACAGTTTTATTTTTTCGCTTATGTTTAGCTCAATTATTTCAAATAAAGAGTTAAGTGAAAAACAGTGCCCTCATGGCTCGTTTGGAAATTGAAAGAAATTTCCATTAAACATACGCGTTACTCCTAGGTAGGTAACTTTTGAAACGTTACGTAGTTTCATATTGTTATAATGTATATCTACGTGTTGTGTCCTCGTACCTTGTTTACATACCATTACTACAGTTTTATCGATATTAACACTTATTTTCCACTTTTCGCAATACTCATGTAGTTTATTTAATATGATTTGAAGTCCATTTGCTGAATATGAAAATAAAACAGTATCGTCAGCGAACAACAGTAGATAAATTTGTAATTCATTCAAGGTTAAAAGTTCTGCATCATCATCATATATGACTAGCCATATCGTTGATAAATATAATAAATAATAAAAGAGACAATACTTCGCCTTGTTTGACGCCCATATAATTTTCTTTAGTGATATGTAAGGCATCCGTGGACTCTTTCTTACCCATGTTTTGACTGAACTATACATAGCTTGTAACATTTTAACACATTTTGATGATACACCCATGTTGAGAAACTTAAACCATATTCCATTTCTATAAATTAAATCAAATGCTTTTCTAAAATCAATAAAAGCGCAATAAAGTTTTCGCCTTTCATTTGTAATTATTCTATTAATAATAGTATGCAAGACAAAAACTCAATCGATTGTACTTTTGTGTTGCCTAAATCCGAATTGATTGTCTGACAATAAATGTTTTTCTTCTGTCCATTTACGTAAACGGTTATCTAACACAAGTGAAAATATTTTCGAAAATATACTAGTGAGAAGAATTATTCCTCTATAAGTATTTATATCGTTTTTATCCCCGCGTTTTGGTACAGGTTTCAATTATACCCTTTGTCCAGGAATCAGGTTAGTAACAATTATTATACATGTAATTAAAAAGTTTACACAAAATTAGTGACAATATATTATCAGCTTCAATACATATTTCGGGTATCAATAGGACCTCTCCTCCACTTTTTCTTCTTTTTAAACTTTGAATTGCTTTTTGAACCTCGTCTATGCTAAATTCACAGTCAAGTTGTTCTACAACATTTATATGCAAGTCAACTTGATCTAAGAATGTTTCGGCAACGCATTTTTGTATATATCGTCTGCCGAGAATAAATCTTTAAAATGGTTAAAAAAATCGTCAGCAGAAATATTAGTATTATTTTTATTTTGCTTTTTAAATTTACGAACATAGTCCAAAACTCCTTTGGTTGTTTTTTGGCACCATTATGTAGCATTTATTATACTTTGCTTTTGCTCGCCGTTTTGCTAGTCGGAAAGTTCTAAGTTTTGTGATAACCAAATTTACACATTCCGGTGTCCATTAATTGTCGATACCTAGTATTCGCTGATCGCAACTCACGCCGTGCACGTTCACATTCATCCGTATACCACGGACTGACATACTTACGTCTAGTCGTGAAGCTATCGTTATTATTTATACGCTTTGTAACTCCGAATACACTAAGTTTAACTTTTAAATTAACTTGAATGGGCGTGTGAGTTGAACACGAGGGTACATCATGTACTATAAAGTTGTCTACCATTTGAAATAAATCATAAGGCATTAAAACATAATCAATAAGGCGTTTGCGTTATTGTCATCCCAATAAAACGGAACAGTGTAAAGAATTCTCCGTCAGGCTACATTCTCTAAATAATTAAATTTATTCAGGTATATAAAATCATTAGAGTGTTGATAGAAGCTTTGCGCTGAGGGACAGAGCGCGTTATCTATCACTTAAAACGTTTGTTTTTTCTCAATTCCTCTAATTAAATGCGAATTTTACACTTACATAATACACACCCGTATTTAAAGTCAATAGATTATAATGTTTTAGGTAACATATCGAAACTAAAAAAATAAAGCAATAAATAATTTTAGTAAAAACAAAATAAAGGAAAAAGATTACTAAATGCTCCCAGACACAACCCTAAATGCCCCCAGACACAACTATTTGTTCGTCGTCATCATCATCATTATAGGTAAACTGTCGATATATGCTGCGATGTTTTTGTCTTTGAAATACTGCAGACCTCATTTCAAAATGAACATCAAATTTATTTTCATAATTCAATACAACTGGTGAATCAATACAACTGGTGAACTACCGTGACGGCAGAACTTTGACCTATTTAAAAAGTAATTACATGTATGTGCAAAACTAGTATGCTAACTGAACCAAAAGTAATTTATCACAATAACTATCCATTAGCTTAAAATTGTACTACTTACATATTCAGGGTAAACAAAACATGATATGAGTACACGTCAAAATTATGTTTTATTGAAAGTCAGAACCATTGAATTATAAATAGCGCTAGTATATTTGAATAGTTCCAAACGTGTCAACATGATTTTCAAGCACATATCACAAAAGGCAGATAATGTTCGGATATGTGACCTCATAAATAAAAGAACAGACGTTAATGTAAATGTACTCTCATTGCCATTATGATATTTAATTGCCATCTCTGTTGACAGCCATGACAGCCATTATGCTGAATTATTCACGATTCCCTACGTTTTCATCAGGCTGAACTACAATAATTTAAAACTGTGGACGATTTAGAATATAAAAAACTCAGCGGTGTTTACTGTCACTTTTATAATACTTTTTAAAACATTTTGTCTAACTACTTATACAATTTTATTTGAACTGAAAACTAATTTTTAGGCAGTTTTCCGAAGTCAACTTTAACGGTATTGATTCCTAAGTACTTTGAACATTTCATCAATTATAAAATATGGATATAAAGATCGAACAGGAAAAGTAGCATTCAAGGACGACGGTCAACCACAAACACACAGAGAAACAAAGAACAACTTTAAAGATGAAGAAAATGCCAAATTAGAAATCACAAACACAAAAGGGTTGAAAATAGGGCTACCGCCTTGGAACGGTCAGTGGCAAAAAAGGCCGCTGGGGGTTTAAACCAGGTTCTAGGGTGCACCAAACCTCACACTTATACAATTTTATTTGAACTTAAAACTAATTTTTAGGCAGCTTTCCGAAGTCAACTTTAACGATATTGATTCCTAAGTATTTTGAACATTTCATCAATTATAAAATATGGATATAAAGATCGAACAGGAAAAGTAGCATTCAAGGACGACGGTCAACCACAAACACACACAGAAACAAAGAACAACTTTAGAGATGAAGAAAATGCCAAATTAGACATCACAAACACAAAATGGTTGAAAATAGGGCTACCGCCTTGGAACGGTCAGTGGCAAAAAAGGCCGCTGGGGGTTTAAACCAGGTTCTAGGGTGCACCAAACCTCACACTTACCCTACTGTCATCCCAATAAAACGGGACAGTGTAAATAAAGAAATCCCCGCCATGAACTATTTTCTAACCAACAAGGCAGCATTTATAGGCAATATAAGTAAAACAAAGATGCTCGTGTATATATAAATACAAAACAACAGTAACCTAGAAAGACACAAAGAAGGTACTCAATGACTTGGCAGAAGCCAGAGCAATAAGAGAACAAAGCATTGAGGGCACGACAAGACAAGATTGTAGACAAACATCAAACATCACCATCCTTTTAGGCATTAGGTAGACGTCATCGTAGGGTCCACAGTAATTTTAATAATAAAATGTTATTTATTAAATGAATATATAAAAGAATGAATAAATAATTAAAATATGTATGTATATATAGATGATACGATATGTAAAATAAACACGAAAATTACGTTACCATTTAAAGTTGCATGTAATATTGGAAGTTTCTAGAAATAAAGGTGCTAGTATTGTACTTTTAACTATGACTTATTTTTAAAAAAGAGTAATATAATTCATTAGTATAAGTAAATAAATAAATACAATGTAAAAAAATAAAATAAATATATAATAAATAAATATTTTAAAATGGCTCATAAATCAGAAAAATAGTAATTGCACAATAAACTACTGGGAGCTTATCCGTTATTGACAATATTTTTTTTTACTATTTATGGCATCTTCCCATACAATGTATCCTGCTTCTGGGACAAACCCCAAAGAATAATAATATTTTTTCCCCATCCAAAGTAAGTTAGTCTTGCCTTATTCTGATTACTAGTATTTGGACAACACAATACTAATAATACTAACTATTATCAAAGACAGATACAAAGGCTTATTAATCAGGTATAAGACAGATCTTAAGTTGAAGCTATCATATCCTCTAGGATAAGTACGATGGTCCCTTGCAACAGCTGATGGCAATTCAGTTAGAATGGACAAAACCAAATTGCTCCACTGCTTAGAAGTATCAGTTGAGCCAGCTACACAGCGACCTACTGAATATGTGTATGTGTGTGACGGTAACGCCACACCTCACAATCAGCCCTCAGTTCTTGGTACGTTTGACGATTTGGCAGAGATGGTGTTTGACATACTTACCAAAGCACGTGAGTCGACTTTGTGACAAACACGTTCGTCCCTAGATCTTTCAAGTATTTGTGTGCAAGAGGCAAGGTGAAACCCCAACTTTCCTGTTATCAGGGTCGAAAACGAAGACTTATTGTGATTTGAAGAGTTACATTAGTAATCGCGACAATACGACACAATTCATTAATCACATTTTCGGCCGGTGGAAAACGGATAGATTTGCACCAAACCTCCAAGGTCATGAAACCTACTCTGTCTGGGAAAAAATGTCTCCGGCTTACCATTGCATATTTGTCTTTGCTGATGGTCAGGAAGATCTGTTTCATCAAGGAGGAAGCAGACATTAGAATGAATCAATCCTCTCCAACATCAGAAACATCGTGGTGCATTCTCCTGACACAGACATACTGATCCTGTTTTCAAAATGTGTTTCAGTAATACAACCATATGTCATGTTTGGCACTGGGATGATTAAACAAGGAGATGTTGAATGTGAAACAAATTATAGAGGTTAAGCGTCTGATATTTGCTCTTTACTACCCACACTACATTGCTTTACAAGCTGTGTTCAACCAGTGGCTTTGTAGGGTGAGGCAAGACTGTCCCATTGAAGATGATTAAAAAGCACAGGGAGTTTGTGTCAACTTGGATTGCTCGAGCAGCAGCATGAATGTTCGGATGGTCTTCAAAAATGAGATATAGGGTCCTATAGAAACCACAGCGCACGAACGCAATGGCATCGTAGGTTCGCACTGTACTGCAAACAAGGACTTGATAATACAATGAAAGAGACAAAAAACAACAGAAAGGGTGGTGAAGACAGGGTTACCGACTTGGAACGGTCAGTAGGCAATAAGGCCTACTGGTTAGCTTGAATCGATTTTATATCCGCACAATCCTCAAACAAAGTCAGGAGATCACGGAGAGGATAGTGTGCTGCCTATATGACAAACCTCCTTACACGGATGTCAAATACGTTTTCGCGAAAATTCAAAGGCCACAACTAGAGCTTTTTTCCGCTCAGTCAATTTTCTATAATCATGTATTTGAACATGCACACTTTCAAGTGCTTTTGTGGCACCATACTGACCAACATTAACCAGATGCAGAAACAAATGAGAGAAGATAGAGTTATTGAATTTGACTGGACTGTTGGTGATATTGCGTCACAATAGTTGGTGATGACAATGTATAGAGGAATTATGAGCTCAAATGATGTAATATATTTCCATGAAAATGCATGCTATCTTACAGAGCTATACATTTATATTTGTCAGTAACGTAAGTAAAGTTCAATTCATTTTGTGAATATGTTGAAATTGCTTAATTTGTTACATTTGATTAATATATGAACACATTAGCAATTACAATTGTGCACATAATTTGCTATTTTCCTTTGAATTTGGTAACGTAAAAAGTAGGGAAGAGTCGTGTAAATTATAAACAAACTTCGTCTCATTCAATGTTTGCATAAGTATAAACAATATATAAATAAAAATAAAAATATGTATCCATGTTTTTATTTGATACTTAAAAATATTATGCAAACGTAACTGGTAACTTACGTAACGTTTAATACAAGAGGTAACACATATTAGCTTGACATAATTGCATGTCTGTTCAAACATTGTTGTTACCATCGATGATGTTTAGAGGAATATTGTATTAATATCTTTATAAGCTATTTGGCCGAATTTTCTAGATTTCTAGTAACACACGGAATATTATTACTAATTATTTATAAAAAAGACAATATGTAACTGACAATACAAGAACCAAACATTGTTCACATCATGGATACATAGGTCTGACTAAGATGTTTAAAATAATTTTCGGATATAAAGTACTTATTTTCTTAATTCTTAAACCAAACACCTTCATTCAACAAGGTTACATAAATTACGGTAACGTAGGCTTAATAATGCAGGTATCAAAGGTATAAACATTAAGTGAAACGAAATTTTGTAGTTAAAAAGCATAAATAATGTTCAAAATGAGTTGTTACAGTCAGTTATGTCTAAAGGAATGTTGCAATAAAACTTCAATAGTGTATTGGATGATTTGTTCTAATTTATTTTAACATGCGGAAAATAGAAAATGATTTAAAAATACACAATGTAACGGACATTACACGAACCAAACATTATTAACATCATGGGAACGTATGTCTGTGATATCTGTAATATTTGGAATAATATTCGGATGTAATCTTAATGTCTTACGTTAATAAACATAACAAAACAAGGTAACGTACATTACGGTAAGTAGGCTTAGTAATGCAGGAATCCAAGGCAAAAAAATAGAATGCTCCAAGTGTGTTCCCTAACCAGATATCTGCTAAAATTTACTCTTTACAGATAAAGTCAGCGTTTGATGTTTTCAGAATTAGCACGACTTATTTATTTTATATATCCCTTTGACCTGCTTTTACACCTGCTTTCATTAATTTCATTTAATTGATAAAAGTTAATACAATTTGGATTAAAATGAATTTCAAAAGTCTTCGTCATACTTGTATTCCGCCAGGTTACATATTGAATTGGTGCAATATGAACAACATTTAGTATAATATGAAAACAAAAATTATTTACTTTTACATTGAAATAAAGGGACGACGAGAGTTTAAAACATAATCAAGATTGCCATGTGTCCTCCTATTTGTTCTTATAGTTACTTGAAATTGCGGACTTAAACTGTTCCAGGGACACTTCTGTTTAGAGAATTACCTTAACTAAGCCTTAAGTAATAGATAGAGTATGGTCTCAGCGAGTTAGTTCATTTAAACACCGAGATGGGCTGCGACAAACTCTTTATTTTTTGTAATATGGCACACCTACTTTATTTGGCGGCCGAGAGTGAGTCGGCAAAACCTGTCAATC
Organism: Cyrtodaria siliqua; assembly: GCA_037043455.1. Lineage (NCBI taxonomy): Eukaryota > Metazoa > Mollusca > Bivalvia > Adapedonta > Hiatellidae > Cyrtodaria > Cyrtodaria siliqua. Next base: position 225,726 of record JAWPHD010000717.1, on the reverse strand, counting down.
TTGAAAACGTAATCACATAATCACGTCACATTTTGCTGAGCGCGTTGCATTACCTCGAGTATTTTTGATCATAATGGACGACTTTTACCTTGACTGTGATAAATATATTGTATTGTGAAAAGTGGTCACCGTCTTTCATTAAAATAATATAGCTAAAGGATAGAGAGGAGAAGATATAGTGTTATAGTATATGCACATAGTAAAAGTAAGGTTAAAATCGTAAAACACACTCGTTTTTCATGATTTTTTAAAATACCTTTTTACTATTCCGTGAGTACATTTTGCTCAGCGATCGGGTCAGATATACATTAATCTTAGTTTCTTCAATATTGGCTTACCTAAATATTTCCTACCCACTACGAAATTATTCTTCAATTTTAAATCCAAATTTGCGGATTGAATGAAGAACTTGTTCACACAGCCGAAACGTGGTGAATAGTTTACCGTTGTTTCAAGCTATTACACTTTATAAAACAACGGGAAAACGTGTAAACCTTAATTCAAATGATTCTAGTGATTCTTTGGAAGACAGTAGTCGTTTTGAAATTAAATACAGAGCGATGGTCCAATTATGTTGAATTACTTGAAAAATAAACTCTATATGAATTGAATGTTCTCATAAAATGTTATTAAAATGAAAAAAAGGTTTATTTGTGTTTTACTTATATTGCCCTATTATTGCTGCCTTGTCGGTTAGAGAATAGTTCATGGCGGGGATTTCTTTATTTACACTGTCCCGTTTAATTGACAGTAGGGTAAGTGTGAGGTTTGGTGCACCCTAGAACCTGGTTTAAACCCACAGCGGCCTTTTTGCCACTGACCGTTCTAAGGCGGTGACACTCTGACTCTTGTAGTACCAAGATCTCGTACAGTTACATACGGTGACCGTAGCTTTGCAACTGCTGCTCCAAAGTTGTGGAACGCGCTTCCAGTGGGAATCCGGAATTCCAACACACTTGACACTTTTAAGAGATCACTGAAAACTCATTTCTTTTTAATGATATATAGTGGCTGATGTGTATTTTAAGCTGGACTATTTCATAAATGATTACCATTGTTTTATCATCTTATTATGACAGTACTATATTTTAAACATGGATTTTAATTTTAGTCAGTATAATAAAAATGTCTTAACTTTATCTTAGCAATATAATCTATATGTTGTTTTATATTTTACCACTTAATATCTTCGCATATCTTAGAGTTAATACATGTATTGTTCTTTTTTTAGTTTTGACTGTGTGTGAATGTATTATTGTTTTACTTGTAAAGCACTTTTGAACATATGTTATATATGAAAAGAGTGCTATATAAATATGGCATAATAAAAAATAAATAATACTGTCAACCTTTTTTTGTGTTTGTGACGTCATATGCCTTTATTATTATTATTGCCATTTTTGCGTGTTTTTTGGGTTTACTGTGTTATGTGAAAGCTGCATTTCCTGTTCGACTTTTATATTTACTTTTATTAAAAAGGAGTGTTTACGTTATAGATTTTTCAGTTTGCTTTGACCCCGATTGATCAAGTCAGAATAAATCCTGTCAGAATAAATACCGTACTTTAACCTCCATTTACTGGAAGTTCTTTGCTGGCTTAATTTAGAATTTGTATTTTTTCCTACGTGTAACTAACTGCTGGTCGCTATGTAGGAGAATCGCTAAATGAGAGACTGTGCACATTTTGTGACAGTGCCGGTATAGAGAATTAAATGCATTTTCTCATTAAATGTTCAAATTATTACTCTTTTAGATCCAATATTTTCGGCCCTCTAATCCCTGAAAATGACTTCAACTATCCCCAGAAAATAAACTCGAATTGATATCGGAAAACTTGACACTAATGTTAATCAAACATGTGATGCCATCATTGTACTTTATCGGCGCTGTAAATACCAGCACCGTTATTTGACACTAATGCACACATTGATTATTATGTTTAATTCGATACTTTTTTTGAAAAGTGAGTTATAGCCCACGGGGGATGGGTGTTTTTGTAACTGTTCTTGTAAAATGCAATCTCTATATTGTTATACATTTCGAGGGCTCAACGCAAAACTATTCTATCTCCTTCTTTACTCATATGTAATTAGAATAGTTTTGCGCTGAGCCCTCGATATGTCAATGTAAAAAAAAGAAGTTACTTTACCTTGATTTAAAACCTTCTTGGTACTCATGTGTGGATTATAAACATATATCACTACCACTTTTGAAACACATGCGTATCATACGATTATTATATGTTTCTCATATGATACATATTATATAATACTTAAAATTCACTAATTAACTTAACATGTGATTCCTAAGTATAGAATTTTATATAAGAATCATTAGTATCATATGCTAATCATTAGTAGTATATAAGAATCATTAGTATCATATGAGAATCGTATGAGAGTTGACACACATTGTGTTTATGTAAATTATACATAAGAATATGGGCTTCATGTAGCATGATATATGTTTTTGAAAAGAAACATTCATGGATTCATTCTCATGTGACATTTATTTAAAACTCTTAATATACAAATATGAAATACATATCATATGAAACATTTTATATGATAATTATATGTGACTACTTTTATATAAGAATATATAGGAATATCGAATATGATTATTTTATATGAAGCAGTATAATACTTTAGAAATTGATTATACAATGTTTCTCATATTTATGTAATGGCGTATTGTGTGTAAAACTTGTGTACAGACGTTGACACAATATTGTACGGGTTTACGGCCATGTTTCACAATCGTGATTGTGGTAGTAAACCAAGAGAAAACCCCTCCCATGGAAGACATATTGAACATTGGCAATCCTCTCTTTTCTACTATGGTTAATACTATATATCCTAAATAACTTCAACGCAACAAAGCTATCATTTCTGATACTGTCTTTTGTTTTGTTTTTATTTACGTCTCTGTATTGAAAATGGTGAAATAATAAGTCAGATCTATAACAAGAGAGATAATTTTAATCTTGATATTGTTAAGTATCCCCACATAGATGGGGATGTTCCCCGAGTTACTTCTTATGGGGTCTATGTTTTACAAGTTATTCGTTTTTTTAGTCATGTTGAGGATTTTATTATTCGTAATATTTTTTATCTAATTTACTCCAGCAGGGATACCATTACCATAAACTTCGAAGAACCTTTGCAAACTGTTATTAGTTTAACTCTGATCTACTGTTAATATTAAAAAGTATCGGTTGTGTGTGATGTTTGTCTTAAATCTGGTCTTTTCGAACCATTAACGGTTTGTTCTCTTGTTGCTCTGGCTTTTTCTAAGTCATTTAGTCTTGCTTTTTGGCTTTCTGTGATTTAAGGTTTTTATATTCATATACACATGATCATTTATGTTACTTATATTGCCTATTAATGCTGCCTTGTTTGTTAGAGAACATAACTTGGCGGGGATATGTTTATTTACACTGTCCCGTTTTATTGGGATGTCAGTAGGTTATGTGTGAGGTTTACTCCACCCTAGAACCTGGTTTAAACCCCAGCGACCGTTTTTGCCACTGACCGTTCCAAGACGGTAGCCCTATTGTCAACCCTTTCATGTTTGTGATGTCATATCTTGACCTTTATTCATATTTATAATTAATATTTGTTTCTGTGTGTGTGTTTTTGTCGTTGACTGTTGTCCTTGAATGCTACATGACCTATTCGACTTTTATATCTACTTTCATTCGTGGTATATATTTAAGGTCATTCCATGAATCCACGTAATGCAATTTCCATAACTGTATCCGAATATGTATCGTCAATATACGGTGTATTACACACATAATTCATGTTTACAATATTAAGATCAACGTAATGTACTTTAAATACCACTTCATCTTGATCATCATTACATGTTTCAGAGGCATTTTGACCTGTAAGCGTCCATACATAATTATTATAATATAACAAATAGTAATTAAAATCATGAAAACATATTTAGAAAACACATTGAACCAATATTATTTCAAAGGTAGCCATTTTGATAACAAAGCTAGAACCTGTTACCTTTTTCAAAATACATCAATCGAAAATATTTCTGTAGATGAGAAGAAGGGCATTCTATTGAAGCGTTCCTGTCTATAAGCATGTCTATAAGCATATAGTCCTTATTTTTAGACGGTAACTAAAGTATAACTAGCACGATGCAAATCTATGCTCATACCATAACATACATACATACTTAATAACATAGCGACAGTACGCGTAAATAAGTCTTTGGTTTTGACTCGTGCTGGGTACATATGGCAATACGAACATTTTCTTTGACACACAATACAGTCAGTTCTTTTGGCACGCGTCAGGGTTAGAGCTAAGTTTAAATGTTAGGGTTATGGTAAACGTAGTTTAAAGTAACATCAAGTGGTTTCTCGCCTGACCATACAGAGTCACGAAACAATTGATTCGTGAAAAAGAATCCCCCTTTCAGTACTTATTCCTATATCAACGGTGATACTATATGTTCCCGGGCAAGAATTGGACAACTGCTTATTCAGACAGGGTTAAAATCCCTCTAAATTCATTTTGTTTTCCAATTTGGTCATGTTCATTAAAGTCATTGTTTCAGATGATACTTGACTGGATGCAGAAAACAATGATCGTGGCTACAGCGAAAATGGAGTGTTTACAATATGATTTGCAGCAGCTATGCAGTTCTGCAAGTGAACATGTTCTATGCCCATTCTACATATTTTTTATCTAGATGCACATGGACGGTAAGCCGGGAAAGTTCATTCCAGTTGGCGCCATATAACATTTTTGTCTTGATGAGCCGTAAAATCCCAAATCAATTTCAATTTAATGTTACCTCTTCATTATTGTAAATGCAGTCGAACTTCCTAATGTCAATTTACAGCTTGTTACGTTCACGCATGGTTGCAGATTAGTTATCAGCTTCCTTTGCCAGTACACCTTTTAAACTTTGTAGTTAAATACATATAATGGTAACATGTAATATCAATAAATATAAAAAGTGTACTTGAGTTCTATTTTTTCTTTCCTATAAATTCTTTTATAGAAACTGTATCGACTTTGAAGAGGAAATATGCTTGGTGTAATCGTACTTGTTGCAATTAATTAAATCATTTATTATCCACATGTCTTTTCAAATATACCATTACGCATTATAACAGGACACCGACTAAAGGCCTACCTTAAATGGCGTTGTTTCTTTATTCTGCTTAATATGCAGCTGAATAATAATCAACTATAACAAAGAGTCGGCATCACGCAAATGATTGAAGCTGAAATATCAAAGTGAATACAATTTTGCCAATCAATATAAATAATCAAGCCGATAATCCGTTTCATTATTTAAAGGTCTCCGGCCATGTTTTATTTCATGAACATGTTTATGTTTATTTAAATCGAAACCAATACACAACACTAGATATTTACAATTCACACATTGCAATATCTGTGAAAAGCGAGAATAAGATTTTATTTGATGGCGTAGAAAACTTTGAACAGGTAAATAAATCCACAGTTAAATGTATTTATCAATTATCTGGCAATAGTTGTGCAGCTATACAATTCAGATTTACCTCATTTCCCCGTGCAGTCGCGCAGTGGTAATAGTAGTATCTACGTCATGCAAATAATACTTATCTTTAAATACAACTTAGTAGCGGTTTTCAATGTAATATTTCTCTCCGAGAATATCAAGAAATGTTCATATGATATTTAAGAGTTAAATTTGTTAACTGATAATACTACAAAAAGGGTGGCCATTCATCTTTAGTATCGAAATAGAAAAATGGAGTATTTTAATAGCTAGATATATTATCTAAGGTTTTTTTTTATTCATTATTATTAACTGTGAGCAAATATCCGAAACAGCGTCAGCATAATTCCAAACTGGGCGGATAAATGCCATCTCAGGACATGCTTGAGAAGCATGCTAGTTCTTTTGATGTGATGCCTATCCAATTTACTAGTCATACTTTACGAAAGGGCACACTTCCTGCTATATAATTAGTCTTTCTGGTATTATATTCACATCGATAGTGCTGAATTATTGTCATGTACTACATAGTTGAAATTGCTCATCTCTAATAAATTCATTTGGTTGAACATTTTACTATACCATACCCCATCCATTTTTGATAGGGGTTGATGCGATATTTTCAATCATGTTTGTTTTAAAGGACTCTGAAATAAAGATATAAAAATCGGACAGGGAAAGTAGCATTCAATGACGACAGTCAACCACAAAACACAAAAACAAACACGCAAACAGACAGACGAGAAGGCAAAAGTAATAAAAAACAACACGACATCACAAACACAAAAGGGTTGACAATATCTCTTTTTAGGCAAAGAAAATCACTGCACATGAAAAATAAGCATACAATTTATCTATTTTACATCTGTATATTTATTTTTAATCAATTTGCAGTGATTTTCTTTGCTTTAAAATATATTTTGTGAAGATGTCACATATGGTAAAAAGGCGCGATGATGTCATCGTTCCAAGATGGCCACCTCCATATATGTTTAGATTTTCCGAGCCATTTTAACTAAATCTTGTTTGAAAATAGTGCATCAACCCCATTAAAGCTCACTGAGCAATAGTCCTTAACACATGAAGGTATAACCACTAGACCATCGCTATGTGTTGGTACGTTGTTGCATTTCTAACACTAAATATGCATTAAAGTAATAACTACCGTATAAACGAATCAAACACGAAATAGCAATTCAAGATAATGTGATATTAAGACGAGATTCTTGTTTCAACTTGATAATATATTTTATTACATCACGCAAGTTTATTTTACATGTACGACATGAAAAGAGTATGAAAGGGGGAATTTGGAAATCGTCGAACACGATAAATATAAAACATATTGCAGTTTCGGTTTGATTGAGACTGTTCATGAAATGTATTGAAAAGTGCTTGCTACCGTTCACGCCTTCTAGCCCAGGATTGAGCAGAACTCAATATTTAAAACGTCAATAGTACGGAAGCCTATAGGTACCTTTTGAGTTATGACCTATGACTTATGACTTATTATGTATGACTTTTGTTTTATGACTGCAAGGGTAAGCGGGAAATTCTTAAATAGCGAACTCTGTGAATGGTTTGATGTAGATACTTGCAGTAGAATCCTTTTATAATGGATGGCTTTTCAAATCCAGAAATGGATTGCTTGTTGTTTTTCTTTTACGGCAATAACCTTTGCATGCGGCATCTTCAATCAAAAACTTGATTCAGAGAGTGCATGGTACACCGGAAACTGTTGTCATTGATCGGATAGCAAGAGAAATTAAAAACAGTGGTTAGTGCATAGGTTATCGAGCCATGTGGAAACGACTGAATGTATTACGGGACAGACATTTGCAAATTATGAGTGACCTAGACCCTGCCGGATCTGTTTGAGAAAGGCACATCGCTTACTCAGACAAAAGTACTATGCAAAGGGTCCACATTATATATGGCACGTAGATGGATACGACGCACTAAAACTACTTGGTCTTCACCTTCACCTCACGTTTGATGGATACATTCGACGAATATTCTAGCTGGAATTGGCATCCAGCAATAAGTTTGAGAAAGAATGGTATTTCTGCAAAAAACACACACACACTTGTTTTCTTCAGCCATTTATTTGTTATACTGTTATACTGATAGTTTGGCATTGAATCCTGTTGGGAATGTTTCGGCGTCAAGAGATTCGATGGTGCATTTGTTTTTTCACGGATTTAAGAGAAAGCAACCTGTTTAATGGAACGGATCCAATATGTTGTGAATGTTTCAAATAATGCTTCATGGGGCTTGTCCAAGCCAGAGCTTGACATATTGCCCAGCAATGGAACATCCACACTATAAAGGCATATGATCGCTGATATTTATTAAGGCAAGTCCGAATTAATGAATTTTGAGCTATTTCAATTGGTAGTCGGGATTTTGGTAGCCGATTCGACCAGGAAGTGCGTGCTTGGATATATAAGTACGATAGTGTACATGTATGCATCCAAAGAAGCACTTACGTCTGCCTAATCGATTTGGCTACCGAAATCCCGACCACCAAATATTTCTGGAACAAACTACATAAAGTCGGGCTTGCATCTCCAAAACAATCATGTTCAGCTGAACTAAAAGAGTTGTAATTCCTCCTGAAGCCAAAGGTTTAACTTTTCCACACAGTGAAATGAAAATGATGTGTTTCAGTGTTAGCTATTGATCTAATCAGTATTAATAAAATACAATTCCCGTGTCATAAAATATTTTTCGCGTTTCATTCAAATGCTGCAACGGAATAATCCCGCATCCTCTATTTCCACTCTAGAATTACGGTTTACATTTCTCAACAGATTTTACGATATCTATAACTGATATTAATATATGATGTAGGAAAAAATAAAAACAACGTTAAACATACATTTTTAATAAATCTATTAAAGTCCAAAAACTCAGTTTAAACTCTAAAACAGGTAACCAAGAGTAAAACTGGGGGAAAAATCAAATAAACAAAATTATACAAGTCAAGTTGGGGGAACGACCATTTAAAACAGAGGAGGGTCTGGGTATTTATCCACAAACCATATTTTGTCTTCTAATATCATGGCCATATTCTATGAATCTGGTGATCACCTAAGACACAGGACGAATCGTATACTATTAAGAACTTCGATTTAGAAATAAACAAACGGCTCATAAGGGCCGGTGGCGCTGTACTAGCTACCGTTAGTACCATCCAGACGAACTTCTTAACCAATATGATGACGTATGGATAAACACATTAGGGATGGAAGCAAACTGATCCATATGTCATCATTTGCAAGAGGCCTGTGGTACTGTATTGGTTACGTTCGACTGCATGGTACTATTTAGTCAATAAATAAACTAAATATATAAACTAAAACCTAACGGTTTATGTAACTATTAGACACAAAGGTCATGTCATTAGAATTAGAGACAAATCATTGATTTTTGTCGCTTTTCAATCATGTTTATACAACAATAAGGATATAAAAATCGAACAGGAAAAGTAGCTTTCAAGGACGAAAGTCAAACACAAAACAAAGAACAACTTTAAAGATGAACAAAATGCCAAATTAGACATAACAAACACAAAAGGGTTGACAATAGGGCTACCGCCTTGGAACGGTCAGTGGCAAAAAAGGCCGCAGGGGTTTTAAACCAGGTTCTAGGGTGCACCAAAACTCATTCTTACCCTATTGTCATCCCAATAAACGGGACAGTGTAAATAAAGATATCCCCGCCAGGTTATAATTTCTAACAAACAAGGGAGCGTTAATAGGCAATATAAGTTAAACACAAATACGCTCGTGAATATATAAATACAAAAACACAATAGCAAAGAAAGCCAAAAAGAAGGTACTCAATGACTTGGCAGAAGCCAATGCAACAAGAGAACAAACCATTGAGGGCACGACAAGGCAAAATTGTAGACAAACATCAAACTTCACCGTCCTTTTTGGGCTTTAGGTAGACGTCATCGCACAATTAAAGAGAAAAGCATAGTGACGAAATGTAAATGGATCCACCACCAAGCATGCAGTGCGTTGCAAAATGATAGTGGTCATAATCTCTTTCGGTAAACCGTTTAACAAGTTTAACAAAGATAGTATGAAAATGATCATGACGAAGGATCTTACGAAGTTTGTAAATCACGTCATCATCTAAGGTGGGATATTGCGGTTTTATGACTTTCATAGACCTTAATGTCCTGTTCGACTTTTATTCCTACTGTTTTTATGCTGTTAGTACGAAAAGTAATGAACACAGAAAATAGTAGATATTTATGCAAGTATATGTTTAACAAAGCAATGTACAACATTTTTCAACAAATCAATGGCCATAATTAACAGCTGTTTCACCGTAGAACTTGGTTTAAATACCCCTTGACCGTTGTTTGCCTCTGATCTAGGTGGTAGCCCTATTGTCAGCCCATTTATGTTGTGATGCCATATACCGTGCCTTTTGTTTATGAATGTAATTGTTGTAATCTGCGACAAGGACTATCACAACCTGACGTCTATGGTGATGTGATTAACAAACTTCGCAAGATCCTTTGTCATAATCACTCTCATACAATCTTTAAAAAATCTTGTTAAAAAGTTTATAAAAAGAGGTTATGAGCCTATCATTTTGCAACACACTGCTTGTTTAGTGGTTCACCCTTTTACAGTTCGACACTATATGCTTTCCTCTTTGATTGTACGATGATCGGATATATTGTGGACTCTATGCTGATGTCTACCTAAATCCTCTTAGGACGGTCGCGTTTGTTGTTCGTCTTAAATCCTGTCTTGTCGTACCCCTAACGGGTTGTTCTCTTGCTGCCCTGGCTTCTGCCAAGTCATTGAGTATTTGCTTCCATGGCTTTCTATGCTTTTGTTTTGTATATTTTATATACTTGATCATTTATGTATTTTACTTATACTGCCTATTAATGCTGCCTTGTTTGTTAGAGAGTATAACCTGGCGGGGATATCTTTATTTGCACTGTCCCGTTTTATTGGGATGACAATAGTGTAAGAGTGAGGTTTGATGCACCATAGAACCTGGTTTAAACCCTCATCGGCCTGTTTTGCCTTTTATTCATCTTTGTTTGGTTCTGTGCGTGTTTGTGGTTGACTGTGGTCCTTGCATGCTGCATTTCGTGGTCGACTATTATATCCACTTATTGTGGATTTCTAAGCTTGCCTTTGATTGAATGCTAAATTTCCTGTTCGACGTTTATATCTACTTTGATTTCACTGATATATAGCTTTTGAAAAATTTAGTGGTGGCATTGGCTCAGAAGTTTGGCGCTCGCGTCAGGAACCTAAGTTCGTGGGTTCAAACCCCGGTAGCGAATTTGCTTAGGAATAATCCATCCATCTACTGACCAATATAAAACTATAGTTTCCTTTAATTTCACTCAGCAATTTCATTTTATGGCAACATGCATTTTGACATGTGTGTTGCTAAAGGTTGAACACAACCTTTCTTGTGACTAATGACTTGTGACTAGTGACTTCTTACTATTGACTTTTGACGTATGACTTGCCGCTTTTGTATTATTTGGTAAACTTAAGCTAAATTTACTATGTTAAGACAATTATAAAGTAAGACAAGTACAACGGTTATACAAATAATGTTTAATATTCTCACATGTCTGAAGCCACATTTTATTTGTAAAATGGATGTTTTAGCGAATTAAACTATTTTGTATTGTACACCAATTTCTGAAAATAAATGATAAATGACACAGTATTGTCTGCAGATAAATATTCAAAATAATCACTGAATTGTTCTTGACTCAATTCACCAATATTACCAAGATTAGGAAATGATGCCTTGGACGCCTGAAAATGTACTTGGAATATTTTTTGTTCATGATGCACAAGTGCCTCTACGCGATGTGACCTGTCGGAAAGTAGCTCTGGTGAAAGAACTCTGGCCATTGAGTTCTTTTTTCCCTTTTAGCAATCTGTAATTAGGAACAAAAATATTCATGAAACAAATTATCAAATATTCTTTGATGTTTAACAAATTTGACATGGGCTTATAAGAAAAAACTAGGAATACTCTTCAGCATTAACACGTTCGAAGTATGGACAATATAAACTGCCATTTCTCCTCACCACTGACTATTTCATAACTATTTTAGAAAAGTCCAATCTTTACAATTTACAAACAACTTTTTCTTTTCATTAATACCTAATAAGTACACATATAAGGAAATGATGGTAAATGAACTACGGCAAAAAAACAACAAGCGTCTCAAAAATGTCATTGAAAAAGCCGCACAATGCATTTCAAATTCACTAAAAATTAAGCTGATCGACAAAATGTCACAAAACGAAAATCAATTAATAAACAAAATCAGCCAACACTTACCCTAAAAGCCATCCATGAAAACAATGATGAAGTCAAACGACAAAGCTGCGAACAATCAATGTCTGAGTCTATGATCAACGTTTTTGACCATACACTTAATAAGATCGCGAAAATAGTGAGAGTTCACAACCTGAGAATATCATCAGCGACTTCGAAGATACATTTGAAAATACACTAACTACAAAAGTACTTGAACAACTTGCCGAAACCTACGACACAACATCAAACACTCCCTTGGATGATAGCATCACCGAACTAAAATTAAATGTACGACGCAAGCAAAATCCAGCACAGAAGAAAACATCAACACAAACACGCAAAAGCAAAGATAACTCTCAAAAAGATAAAACCAATAAAAAAACAGACAAAACTAATAAAAGACAGGAAAACAAACCTGAAATAGTAGAAATACATTGTCTGAATGACTGCACCAAACAAAATGGAAATATAACAAGATGCAACTTGAGTATGATGTGGTACCATGACAATTGTGCAGTAATTGATCAAAAAGGTACTATCGGGCGGTGGAGCTGTGAAATATGTAGAAACATGCCAAGCATGATACAACAAATGCTGCAATTATTTTCAAACGTAAAGCAGTCTACTGATAGTGTAACAAAACAAGTTTCAGATCATTCGGCTACCGTAAATTCTAAATTCCAGCTGTTAGACGATAGGATAACAGTTTTAAATAACCGCCAGAAATGTCTAAACCAAGAAAATACAACTTCACTGTCTGATATTAAACAAGATATGTTAAATCTTAAAAGTGATGTGGACAAGAAAAGCAATGCTATCATAGCCAAATCACAGGGATTTTTTGACAAACTGAAACCCTCACCAAGCCTGATCAAAGATATTCAAGGTAAGCAAAATGCGCCTAAACCTAACAACAACACAGTGTCACACCCACAAAAGACAAGCGAACACTGAATCTAAACCACAAGTCAAAATTTCTCAAAACAATCCACAGAAACTCTCATCCAAACAAAAACGTGCCTTAATTACTGGAACAAATATACTCAAACACATCAATACAAACCGCTTGAGTTCAAATGCCAGAGTTAAAACCCTCCCTGGCATCAAAATAAACCAGCTGAAACTAAAGCTAGCAAATATGGATTTAACTCTCTATGATACTAGTGTGACACATGTGGGAGGGTATGACATAGACGAAGGGTCAGTAAAGACACATTTACTAACAAGTACAAATCATTACTACAAGAAATACAACCGAAATGTAAAAGCATTGCCTCATGACTCTTACCAAGAGGTAGGACTAATGTCAAACTCTTTAATAATGCACTAAAATAACTTTTATAACTCAACGAATGTCGAGTACATCGACAATCGTGACTCTTTCGTCATGGCCTCTGGGGAACTGCCAAACAACCTGTAAATCTCAAACATCCAGGTACCGCTATACTGATATAAAACATAGACGCAATCTGCAAAGTATTAAGAAAACGTGAAAGTAACACACAATTAAACGAAGTCTCCAATACTCGTACGTGATATAGAAGGGATCGGCCATATTGGCAAAATGACCCATTTATAACAACAGATACCGCTGGGGAAGTCAGAAGCGACCAATTTATATATGAGATGACACGTCTAGAAACTTAAACCTTAATCAAAGTACTGAAAGTACTGAGAATGCAAGGTTTGATAGGAGAGACTGTATGAATATTTGCACGATTACATAGTTTTAGCCAACTTGGCGATCTTGGGAGACCTACACAAATCTTAGAGGGTCGATCCATTCCAACTGTTTCAAATCTAGACTAGAATATTATTTTATGAAATTGCGGATGGATAGTCAGATTCATGTTTTATGGCCAAACTGTCACTCAAGATGACCTCCATATCTAAAACTATGTCATTTACAGAGTGACGTGTATTAAGTAGTCTTCCGGGAACAAGATGCACTGGAGGGCTTATATCACTCTACTGGCTTGAACAGTGTAAGGCCTATTGGAAAACTTTATTTTTTAAAAGTCAAGGGCTATAACTCTGATGTGTCTAGTTTTATGCAACTTGTCCAAACCTTTATTAATATAAATATATTGACTAAATTTAGAAAAGAAGGAATGAAAGATATATTCACGAGACAAATATAGGACATTGTCATTAAATCAAGGTAACTATCGTGTTTATTATACGATATATATAGTTTTCAGTATGGTACACGCTTTCGTTAATATAAAGACCGTGACCAACTTTGGTAAAGACCGGATGCATACACGTACTATAGTTAGGACTGGTAGGGTAACCAGCACTAAGTAAAATGCAGTTGCCTTTTTGTGTTTGTGTATTACTATTAAACAAGACTGACCCTGTAAACAAAAATTAAGGTATGATATTTCAATCAGAATATATTTCTAAGGATCACTTGCATATTAATCAATACACCATCACTTTTAATTGTTACGATTATCTTACAGCAGTATGTATTGTGAATGATTTGTTATATAAGCAATGTGACAACTTGATTACCAATGTATCACAGTATATGCATGTGTACACAATTCACTTACTAGACAATATGTACGTAATTCTTTAAATAAATATAAAAAAATCGGACAGGGAAAGTAGCATTCAAGGAGGACAGTCAACCACAAAACACAGAAACAAACACGCAAACAGACAAACAAGAAGGCAAAAACAATAATAAATGCAAACGACATCACAACCACAAAAGGGTTGACAATAGGGTTACCGCCTTGGAACGGTCAGTGGCAAAGTATGCCACTGGGGGTTTAAACCGGTTCTAGGATGCATCAAACCTCACACTTACCCTACTGTCATCCCAATAAAACAGGACAGTGTAAATAAAGAAATCCCCGCCATTATCTAACCTCTAACCAACAAGGCAGCATCAATAGGCAATATAAGTAAAACACAAATATGCTCGTGTAAATATAATACAAAAAATCAATAGCCTAGAAAGCCACAATGAAGGTACTCATTGACTTGGCAGAAGCCAGAGAATAAGAGAATAAACCATTAAGGGCACGACAAGAAGGATCATAGACAAACATCAAACGCCACCGTCCCAATGGGCTTAAGGTAGGCGTCATCAAAGGGTCCACAGCCTGTCCGGTCATCGTACAATTAAAGAGGAAAGCATAGTGGCAAACTGTAAAAAGGTCCACCACCAAGCATGCAGTACGTTGCAAAATGATAGGGTCATAACCTCTTTTGATAAACTTTCTAACAAGTTTAACAAAGATAGTATGAAAGTGATCATGACCGAGAACCTTACGAAGTTTATAAATCACATCACCATAGAAGTCAGGTTTGGTAGTCCTTGTCGCAGAAGAGTCCTTAAATTATTGTTATATTTGGAAAGATCAGGGTTACGATAATAAAAGTTTGCAAAGGTTTTACGAAGTTTATGGTAACGGTAACCCTGATTGAGTAACTGTTTAGTTATACAAAGATTACGAATATCAAAGTCCTCAACTCGAGTACAAGCTCTAGAAAAACGAATAAGTTGAGACACAAACACTAGGGGAACATCCCCATCCAAGTGGGGGATAATTAACAATGTTTTAAAATGTAATTCTTAAAATTTTAATATTTATATTGTTAAAAACATATACAATAATGAGTTTTAAACATTAGTTTTATAGTGTACACACATCACCTAAAGGTTGAATCAGTCTTAATCAAGGTTTCTCAAATACCGCCCTTTTAGAAAAATCAGGAAGTTTCTAGACATATTTTATCCATTTTATTCTTTTTGTACCATTGTTTCAATCATGTTTGTACTAACTGTACGTATATTCAAATATTCTATTTTGTCTGAGGACCATATGTCAGACTGGCTTGTAGCCAAATATGTTATCCTCTTGAAATAAAGATATTATTATTATTAGTATGCACAATGAGGCGACTATATTAAGAGTTCACAGGGCGAAATATGGAATTTTCCATTAAATCAAGGGCAATAACTCTGAATTTTATTAACCGATATGGGTTGTTTTCAAACTAGTCTGAGCCTTTATTAATATAAAGACTCTGGCCAAGTTTGGTAAGGATCGGTTGCAAAATGAAGGGGCTAGTGTTCACAATGCAAAATATAGGAGTTTCCATTAAATCAAGGACAATAACTTTTACGTTTATTATCCGATATGGGTGGTTTTCACACTTATCCAAGCTGACATTAATATAAAGACTCCGACCAAGTTTGGTAAACATCGGATGCAAATTGAAGGGACTACTAGTGTTCAGAAAGCAAAATATAGGATTTTCCATTAAACCAAGGACAATAACTCTGGCGTTCATTATCCAGTATATATGGTTTTCGATTAATATAAAGACTCCGATTAAGTTTGATAAATAGCGGATGCACAATGAAGGTGCTAGTTGGTTCACAAGGCAAACTAGTGTTTGTTTTCATTAAATCAAGGGCAATAACTGGTGTATCGAACTTGTCCGAGCTCTCATCGATATGAAGACACTGACCAAGTTTGGTAAATATCGGATATATAATGAAGGTGCTAGAGTGTTAACAACAAAAGGTCAAAGGCCAAATGACGGACAATCTGTTATAACGGATTTAAATCTGTAACTATGGTAGGAAGTCACAAGTGTTATAGGACCTACTATGCATATTAAATTAGAAGACAGTTATTTGTGGGCAAGTTTTTTCCCCAAAATATTGCCTCGAATAATCAAAGAAAGAGAAATAATAAACATATTAAAGACTTTCATGAAATTGTCAACAGACATATAAGACCGGTTAGAATGATAGAGCAACTATTAAGTAAGAAAGCAATTTCTATTTACATTTTGTAGACAGACATTCTATAATCAGGGGTCAATGGCGAAACCTAGAAAACGCCTTCTGCTGCAGGGACAAATAACTTAGCAAGAGACACTACCCGTTGATTCAACTTCCCTATGTCTGTCCCACACGTTGAAAAGAAACTTTACTGTAGTATTTACTAAAACATAACAATAAAACAATTGTAGGTGGAAAAAAGAACTGAAATTGACTATAAGTAAATACACGGGTAAAAGTGGTCATAATTTTGTTAAAAAAACAACAACAACAAACAGAACAGAACCTAGCTGGACGAAGTTGGTTAACATGCCGCAGCCATGTGCAGTTTCATGATTTAGTCGATTTCGAAATACATGTTTACAAATAAACATTAAATCTTTTTGTAAGTACAGTGCCCGAATTCACCAAACATTACTGAGAAAATTAATAGGCTAAAGACTCCATATACTGTGCGTTAAAGTATCGGTTTAGTCTTTTTTAGGTTAATTTCAATCCAAATAGATTCTATTTCTGGTGTTTCATATTCTGTTTTTAATATACCTAATATGGTCTGCTGTATAAATCATGACACGAACACCGTTTGCTTTATCGATTGAATTTTGAGGATCACTGCGATCCTTTCTTTCGAAATTGAAACTGTTTATTTCTAAAAGATTGTCAAACCACTGATCTGTCTGGGAACGGTTCACAAAGACCCAGTATGTCAATATTGTTGGAGTTTGCCAAAAGTAGTTTGAGATCATCAACTTTGGGCTTGATATGTCTGATATTAAGGTTTTCTACATGAAAATCACGGGTTTTAAAATCAAAGTGAGTCGTGATTGTAATATTAGTATCTGTGCGTTCATGCAACGATTGATCAAAATATGAATTTGGTATTGTTGTTGATGCTATAGTTGATGATAAAGGTTGATCATGTTCTGGATTTGAACAGTCAATGTTGTTGCATTATGTGCATAATGATTTTAATATTTGAAACTGTTGTGTGTCTGAGTTATGTTTGTCGTTTTTGAATGCGTTATCCACTTGCATTCATAGTCATTGCTTTTGGTGCCTCCTCCTCGCCATCTAGCGGATAACCTACATTTTTTCTCATAAATCGAGGCTTCAAGTCGTACATGTATGCTGATCTATGCTAGACGAACGTATCGGATGCTGAAAACAACTATAATGTATTCAGATCTTATAATAATGTATATGTGCCGATTAAAAGTAAAGGTTTATGGGTTCTTAAAATGCCATTGATTGAATATGCGTAAAATGGATTATGAGTTGGTAACTTTAATTCGACGCTCCTGTTTTTGGGTTTTGGACTGGCTGGTTAAAGCCGTTTATATTGTGTCTATAGAGTTAGGATTAGTAGATATATACCTTGTTGTCAGTAGGTTTAGAAACGGTGTACATATGTTGTAACATTTGGCTGCTGTTGGCGGGATAGCTACTTTAACGATGTATATCTCATGTAATTCGAAATCTCATTTTCCGATTGTGTGAAATTATATTTTCTTGATTTACACGCGTAATTCAATATAGAATCTGTTCTGTCTGCTGTGGTATCTGGTGATGCATAATTAAAACATAAGTAGAATTTTACGCAAGCGTAAAATAGCTGCCGAGAGACAAGAAGTTAATATAATAATATATCAAGTCACGGGTGTTAAAACAATATTGAAAAAAATAAATGTTGTCACGGAGACATAAACACGCCACGACCGTTTTTCTTACATTCTTCCCGATTTTTACCATCAGTTCTTCCTACCAAGCATTTTAAATCAATGTGGGCGACCTCGCTTCTTTCTGTTCAAAAACATTGACATGCCTTACATATTGATTACAATTACCTTTTAATACGACTTGCTATAACTACACATCTCCACAGAAATACAATTGTTCACGTGTGCGTTAGAGTGTACATTACAACACATATAAACTGTTCACTGTTACCATGTGTAATTATAAGATTGCGTTATCAAAGTGAAAAATGTAAAGGAATAATATAAACCAATGGAAATTTAAAAAAAGAAAAGGAAAAAAAGGAAAGGGAAATCAGCAGGCTTGAACCCTACCTTCCTGGGCACTAACACGGCGCCTCGACCAACTTCTGAATGTTTCGTCGCTAATATACATATACATGCCAATCGTGAACGCTCGGCCAATCCCGTCATTCTTCGGGATCCCGCAAAGCAGTCAACGAGATGTTGCGAATGGATTACATGCTACATTTCCGTAGACTGGTTTACGAAAATATCATTTCAGCAAGTGAAATGGTAACCTTTCAACATTACAAAATATGTGTTTATACCATTCAAGTTTTTTTAGACGAGTTCTCTAGGAATTCAAGTTGTAAAGCATGCGTATTGCCACTTACATGAGTCACGGTCTGTTAACCATAGGCACATTTAAAAGTCATATAAGAGTCAGCTGAATAACCAGGAGCAGGAATAGTCCCAGTACATATACAATATTTAACGTCTCGTCCCGTTTCACATATTATTTATTTTGTTGTACGGATTTTCATTTTCATATCGACAAGCTGTATTTCAGTGCGTGTCATGTAGAACGTTAAATTAATTATTTAAAACTGATGGAAGGCTCCGTTAGTAGATTGTATTATTTTATTAATACATATTAAATAAAAGAATATAAAAGTTAGTTGTTATTAAAGGGACATATGAGAGTATTGAATTATTTTATAATTCGTCCTGTTAGTTTTCAACCTACTGGTATTACGAGTATTTAAACGTTATTTGAATTGTTCAAAGTAAATCTTTTATTTTTGTATATTACTAAGTGTTGTTTATATTGCACCAATATTATATTTAAAACTATAAATGAACATCGCATTACGTGGTCCGAGTCCAAGAAGGAAACGGGGTTGGCTTGGATATAAAATAAAACCTTAATTTCGACTTAAAAAGTTCGCATATTGTAAAAAATAAAACATTTAATAGGTAATTTTAAATAGCTTATCGATTGTTTTCAGTAAACATGTTTTTAAACATGTTCTGTTGTCGAAATATCCGTTATAAAATCCTGCTAATAAAGGCTTTCCCATCGCTTGATGGAATTAAGGCGGGATCACGTAATGGAAGATAAAAAAAAAGTGAAACGCGTAAATTAGATTTCATTTAATTAGGTTTATGTGCCAGTGTGTTTTAACGTCAAATTAACATTTGATTAAATCAAAATGGTGGCTATTTTAACTGTTGTTACATACTACAAGATTGTTGTTAATTTAGGTCAGATACCACTATTGCTTTGGGGCTTCTGATTGGTTGTAAAAGGTAGGGGATCTTTTACGGCATATAGTCAGATTGTAAGGTAGATTCTGATTGGTTTAAATTACCCAAATCATATAGTTCTTGAGCTGCCTGTAGACTCCCCTCCCCACACCAACCCACCCCCACCAGGGGGAATTTTATAGGGTATGATTTTCTGAAAGAACATACATTAAGCTTCAAAATGAGACATGTGTGCCATCTGAGCGTTGGGGCTTTAGTGAGTTTTGGGAGAAAACGTTTCGTTTTTAGACAAAAATCGCCGAAATTTGGAATTATTTTTTAGAAAATGAATGGAATATATTAGAACCAATTTGAATAGATGGAATCTTTCTCGGAACGCATCTCTACATGTCCCACCATATAATTTATGGATCCGATACTTAAATATAGAGATTTTGGGTAAAAATATTAAAAAATTGAATATAATCGCTGATTTCTGTAATACATTGGGGTATTAAACTAACAATTAGAAATATATCTAATACAATAGAAAAAAGAAATATTGTAACGTTTTTAGGCAGGGTAAGGTCCAGTGATTAAATGGAAAAAAGGTCCAAACCGCATGATGTATGGAAATGCCTTAATTTTGGGGCGAAAAATGTGTATTTTTGTCAAAAATCGCCGGAATCTGGAATTATTTTTTAAAACTATTTTGAACATAAACTTATCAAATTGAAGCAATAGAATGTTGCACAACATACATATTCAAGTTTTTCCTGGCATCATATATAACATATGTGCTCAAATATTGGCATTAGGGCAAAATGTTGGAAAAAATGAAATAAAAAAACTCTGATTTCTGTAATCCATTGGGGGTATTGGGTTAAAATTTAGAAAATATTTAATACAAAAAAATAAAGACATATTGTAACATTTTGGATAGACAAAGGTCCAATAATTAAGTAGAAAAAAGTCCTGAACCATATGATGCTTAAAATATTGCCTTAATTTTCAGCGAAAAAATGTGTATTTCCGTCAAAAATCGACGGAATCTGGAATTATCTTTTGAAAATAATTTGAATAAACTTATCAAATTGAAGCAATAAAATGTTGCACACTATACATATCCAAGTCATTTATTGTATCAGACATAACATATATGCTCAAGTATTTATATTTTAGGGCAAAATGTTGAAAAAATTACTTAAATCGCTGATTTCTGTAATGCATTGAGGTATAAGGAAATAATTAAAAGTGCATAGAAAGAACGGAAAATAAAAATATTATAACATTTCTGCAGTCCAATGTGCAATAATACACCATAAAACCCATAAGAAGGTGGTAAATGCTGCTTTATTTTGTTGGAGGAAACGCCTTGGAACGGTCAGTGGCAAAAAGGCCGCTGGGTGTTTAAACCAGGTTCTAGGGTGCGCCAAACCTCACACTTAACCTACTGTCATCTCAATAAAACGGGATAGTGTAAATAAAAAAATCCCCGCCATAAACTATTCTCTAACCAACAAGACAGCATTAATAGGCAATATAAGTAAAACACAAAGATGCTCGTGTATATATAAATACAAAACAACAATAGCCTAGAAAGCCACAAAGAAGTTACTCAATGACTTGGCAGAAGCCGGAGCAACAAGAGAACAAAGCATTGAGGGCAAGACAAGACAAGATTGTAGACAAACATAAAACTAGAGAAACGCATTCGCTAACATATAAGACTAGCGCCAAAACTAGAATGGGTGTTTAAATAGACAATATTGTACATTAAGATAAGAAAAATGGTCCTGTAGAAATAAGTATAAAAGTCGGTCAGGAAATGCAGCTTTCACAGAACACAGTAACCCCCAAAATACGCAATAAACAAACATGAATGGCAATGTTAATAAGGAATAAATGCATATGACGTCATAAACCCAAACAATAGGTTGACAATAGGGCTACTGCCGCTGGGGGGTTAAACCAGGTTCTAGGATTCGGTGATTGCGACGGGGTTCGAAGGTGGCCCACACTCTTAACATCACTGAGCAGCGCTACGTGACTAGTGTAGTACCATCTACAACATGACCATCGTACTTCAGTTCTCTGGACTTTTAATAACGTGTTTATGTTAGTTTGTGTATACGAGTTCCAGGCGTGGCAGCATACTCTAACTGTGGGCGACGCAATGTCTTGCAAGCAAAATAATTAGTTTCTTTGGGGGACAATCTTATTCAAAACACACTGAGACTACGACGGAAACCATAGCCAGTCCTTGTCGTAGAAGAGTTCTTAAATAATAACATTTATATATTAAAAATAGATCAGGGTTACGATAATACAATTTTTCAAAGGTTTATAGAAGCTTATCGTAACGGTAGCCCTGCTGGAGTAGCGTTTTAGTTATACAAATGTTACGATAGAGAAATATAGACCCCATAAAACGTAGCTCGGGAACATCCCCGTCTAAATGGGGATAATTAACAATATCAAAATTAAAATCATCTCTCATGTCATAGATTTTACTATTTATTTCGTCATTTTCAATAGAGAGATGTAAATCAAGAAAAGAAGAGACAGTATCAGAAATGTTAGCTATATTGGGTTGACGTTTCTTAACACAGATATTATTAACCATAATAGAAAGGATAGGATTGTCAATGTTCAATAAGTCATCCAGTGACCGAGAGGTGCCATTAAAGGCTTCAATTACATCTGCATGAGTATCGGATGAAAGACTCAACGTCTCAAACAATACTTAGCAAATACAAGAAAAATCGGCGACAAAATGTGTACAGTTCGTACCCATAGGGATACCAACAATTTATCTATAAACGGTAGTTTCATACCTACTAGGAAAATGAGCAAGATTGCCATGTGTCCTGATATTTGTTCTTATATTTACCTAAAATTACGGACTTAAACTTTTCCAGGGACACTTCTCTTTAGAGAATTACCTTAACGAAGCCTTAAGTAATAGATAGAATATGGTGGTCTCAGCGAGTTTGTTCATATAAACAGTTTAAATTAACTGGCGAGCTGAGACAGACTCTATCTTTTTTGTAGTATGGCACACCTACTTTATTTGGCAGCCGAGAGTGAGTCGGCAAAACCTGTCAATCAAACGTAATCGCATGATCACGTCACATTTGTCCTTCATATTTTGCTGGGCGCGTTGCATTACCTCGAGTATTTTTGATCGTAATGGACGACTTTTATCTTGACTGTGATGCATATATTTTATTGTGAAAAGTGGTCACCGTCTTTCATTAAAATAGTATAGCTAAAGGATAGAGAGAAGAAGATATAGTGTTATAGTATATGCACATAGTAAAAGGAAGATTAGAATCGTAAAACACACTCGTTTTTCAGTAATTTTTAAAATACCTTTTTACTATTCTGTGAGTACATTTTGCTAAGCGATCGGGTCAGATATACATTATTCTTAGTTTCTTCAATATTGGCTTACCTAAATATTCCCTACTCACTACGAAACTATTCTTCAATTTTAATTCCAAATTGCGGATTGAATAAAGAACATGTTCACGCAGCCGGAACGTGGTGAATAGTTTACCGTTGTTTCAAGCTATTACAATTTATAAAACAACGGGAAAACGTGTAAACCTTCATTCAAATGATTCTAGTGATTCTTTGGAAACCATTAGTCGTTTTGAAATTAAAGACAGAACGATGGTGCAAGTATGTTGAATTACTTGAAAAATAAACTCTATATGAATTGAATGTTCTCATAAAATGTTATTAAAATGAAAAAAAGGTTTATTTGTGTTTTACTTATATTGCCCTATTATTGCTGCCTTATCGGTTAGAGAATAGTTCATGGCGGCGATTTCTTTATTTACACTGTCCCGTTTAATTGACAGTAGGGTAAGTGTGAGGTTTGGTGCACCCTAGAACCTGGTTTAAACCCCAGCGACCTTTTTGCCACTGACCGTTCCAAGGCGGTAGCCCTACTGTCAACCTTTTTTTTGTGTTTGTGACGTCATTTGCCTTTATTATTACTATTGCCATTCTTGTATGTCTTTTTGCGTGTTTTTTGGGTTAACTGTGTTACGTGAAAGCTGCATTTCCTGTTCGACTTTTTTTTATACTTACTTTTATTAAAAAGGAGTGTTCACGTTATAGATTTTTCAGTTTGCATTGAACCCAATTGGTCCAGTCAGAATAAACCCTGTCAGAATAAATACCGTACTCTAACGTCCATTTTCTGGAAGCTCTTTGCTGGCTCAATTTATAATTTGTATTTTTTTCCTACGTATAACTAACTGGTCGCTGTTTAGGAGAATCGCTAAATGAGAGACTGTGTACATTTTGTGACAGTGCCGGTATAGAGAATTAAGTGCTTTTTCTCATTAAATGTTCAAATTATTACTCTTTTAGATCCAATATTTGCGGCCCCCTAATCCCTGAAAATGACTTTATGCAACTATCCCCAGAAAATAAACTCGAATTACTTATGAGAGATGATATCGGAAAACTTGACACTAATGTTAATCAAACATGTGATACCATCGGCGCTGTAAATATCAGCACCGTTATTTGACACTAATGCATACATTGATTATTATGTACAATTTGATACTTTTTTTGAAAAGTGAGTTATAGCCCATGGGGGATGGGTGCTTTTGTAACTGTTCTTATAAAATGCAATCTCTATATTGTTATACATATCGAGGGCTCAATGCAAAACTATTCTATCTCCTTCTTTACTCATATGTAGTTAGAATAGTTTTACGCTGAGCCCTCGATATGTCAATGTAAAAAAAAGAAGTTACTTTACCTTGATTTAAAACCTTCTTGGTACTCATATGTGGATTATAAACATATATCACTACCACGTTTGAAACACACGAGTATCATACGATTATTATATGTTTCTCATATGATACATATTATATAATACTTAAAATTTACTAATTAACTTAACATGTGATTCCTACGTATAACATTTTATATAAGAATTATTAGTATCATATAAGAATCATTAGTATCAATTGAGAATCATTAGTATCATATAAGAATCATTAGTATCATATGAGAATCGTATGAGAGTTGACACACATTGTGTTTATGTAAATTATACATAAGAATATGGACTTCATGTAGCATGATATATGTTTTTGAAAAGAAACATTTATGGATTTATTCTCATGTGACATTTATTTGAAACTCTAAATATACAAATATGAAATACATAGCATATGAAACATTTTATATGACAATTAAATATGACTACCTTTATATAAGAATATATAGGAATATCGAATATGATTATTTTATACGATGCAGTATAATACTTTAGAAATTGATTATACAATGTTTCTCATATTTATGTAATGGCGTATTGTGTGTAAAACTTGTATACAGACGTTGACACAATATTGTACGGGTTTACGGCCATGTTTCACAATCTTGATTGTGGTAGTAATCCAAGAGAAAACACCTCCCTTTGGAAGACATATTGAACATTGGCAATCCTCTCTTTTCTACTATGGTTAATACTATATATCCTAAATAACTTCAACGCAACAAAGCTATCATTTCTGATACTGTCTTTTCTTTTTTTTTGATTTACGTCTCTGTATTGAAAATGGTGAAATAATAAGTCAAATCTACGACAAGAGAGATAATTTTAATCTTGATATTGTTAAGTATCCCCACATAGATGGGGATATTCCCCGAGTTACTTCTTATGGGGTCTATGTTTTACAAGTTATTCTTTTTTTTAGTCCTGTTGAGGATTTTATTATTCGTAATATTTTTTATCTAATTTGCTCCAGCAGTGATACCATTACCATAAACTTCGAAGAACCTTTGCAAAATGTTATACGTTTAATTCTGATCTACTGTTAATATTAAAAAGTAACGGTTGTGTGTGATGTTTGTCTTAAATCTGGTCTTTTCGAACCATTAACGGTTTGTTCTCTTGTTGCTCTGGCTTCTTCTAAGTCATTTAGTCTTGCTTTTTGGCTTTCTGTGATTTTGGGTTTTTATATTCATATACACATGATCATTTATGTTGCTTATATTGCCTATTAATGCTGCCTTGTTTGTTAGAGAACATAACTTGGCGGGGATATATTTATTTACACTGTCCCGTTTTATTGGGATGTCAATAGGTTATGTGAGGTTTACTCCACCCTAGAACCTGGTTTAAACCCCAGCGACCGTTTTTGCCACTGACCGTTCCAAGACGGTAGCCCTATTGTCAACCCTTTCATGTTTGTGATGTCATATCTTGCCCTTTATCCTACCTTAAATGGCGTGGTTTCTTTATTCTGCTTAATATACAGCTGAATAATAATCAACTATAACAAAGAGTCGGCATCACGCATATGATTGAAGCTGAAATATCAAAGTGAATACAATTTTGCCTATCGAACCGATAATCCGTTTCATTATTTAAAGTTCTCCGGCCATGTTTTATTTCAAGAACATGTTTATGTTTATTTGAATCGAAACCAATACACAACAATAGATATTTACAATTCACACATTGCAATATCTGTGAAAAGCGAGAATAAGATTTTATTTGATGACGTAGAAAACTTTGAACAGGTAAATTAATCCACAGGTAAATGTATTTATCAATTATCTTGTGCAATAGTTGTGCAGCTATACAATTCAGATTTATATCATTTCCCCGTGCAGTCACGCAGTGGTAAAAGTAGTATCTAAGTCATGCAAATAATACTTATTTTTACATACAACTTAGTAGCGGTATTCAATATAATATTTCTCTCCGAGACTATCAAGAAATGTTCATATGATATTTAAGAGTTAAATTTTTTAACTAATAATACTACAAAAAGGGTGACCATTCATCTTTAGTATCCAAATAGAAAAATAGAGTACTTTATTAGCTCGACATATTATCTAAGGTTGTTTTTTAATCATTATTATTAACTGTGACCAAACAGCGTCAGCATAATTCCAAACTGGACGGATAAATGCCATCTCAGGACATGCTTGAGATGCATGCTAGTTCTTTTGATGCCTATCCAGTTTGCAAAACAAGTCATATTTTACGAAAGGGCACACTTCCTGCTATATAATTAGTCTTTCTGATATTATGTTCACATCGATAGTGCTGAATTATTGTCATGTACCACATAGTTGAAATTGCTCATCTCTAATAAATTCATTTGGTTGAACATTTTACTATACCATACCCCGTCGATTTTTGATAGGGGTTGATGCACTATTTGCAATCATGTTTGTTTTAAAGGGCTCTGAAAGAAAGATATGAAAATCGGACAGGGAAAGTAGCATTCAATGACGACAGTCAACCACAAAACACAAAAACAAACATGCAACCAGACAAACGAGGCAAAAGTAATAAAAAATGCAAACGACATCACAAACACAAAAGGGTTGACAATAGGGCTTCCTCCAAAACAATCATGTTCAGCTAAAATAAAAGAGTTGTAATTCCTCCTGAAGCCAAATTTTTAAATTTTTCCACATATGTTGATTCCGCTTTGAACTTATACAGGGAGTTCATTAATATGTATAATTATAGATGCCGAAAGATCTGTTGAGACAGGCGTACTGTTATTGTTAGCTAATTCTTACACATTTAGGTAAAAACATAAACGTTATGCAAACACAGTGAAATGAAAATGATGTGTTTCAGTGTTAGCTATTTATCTAATCAGTACTAATAAAATACAATTCCCATGTCATACATATTGTTCGTGTAAAATGCAAATGCTGCAAAGGAATAATCCCGCATCTTCTATTTCCACTCTAGTATTACGGTTTACATTTCTCAACCGATTTTACGATATCTATAACTGAACATAATATATGATGTAGGAAAAATTAAAAACAGCGTTAAACATACATTTTTAATAAATCTATTAAAGTCCAAAACCCCAGTTTAAACTCTAAAACAGGTAACCAAGAGTAAAACTGGGGAAAAAATCAAATAAATACAAGTCAAGTTGGGGGAACCACCATTTAAAACTGAGGAGGTTCTGGGTATTTATCCACAAACCATATTTTGTCTTCTAATATCATGGACATATTCTTTGAATCTGGTGATCACCTAAGGCACAGGACGAATCCTATACTATTAGGAACTTCGATGGTGCTGTACTAACTACCGTTATATTTTAGTTTATCTATTTAGTTTATTTATTGACTAAATAGTACTATGCAGCCAAACTTCTTAACCAGCATGCTGCCTTGTTTGTTAGAGAGTATAACCTGGCGGGGATATCTTTATTTGCACTGTCCCGTTTTATTGGGATGACAATAGTGTAAGAGTGAGGTTTGATGCACCATAGAACCTGGTTTAAACCCTCATCGGCCTGTTTTGCCTTTTATTCATCTTTGTTTGGTTCTGTGCGTGTTTGTGGTTGACTGTGGTCCTTGCATGCTGCATTTCGTGGTCGACTATTATATCCACTTATTGTGGATTTCTAAGCTTGCTTTTGATTGAATGCTAAATTTCCTGTTCGACGTTTATATCTACTTTGATTTCACTGATATATAGCTTTTGAAAAATTTAGTGGTGGCATTGGCTCAGAAGTTTGGCGCTCGCGTCAGGAACCTAAGTTCGTGGGTTCAAACCCCAGTAGCGAATTTGCTTAGGAATAATCCATCCATCTACTGACCAATATAAAACTATAGTTTCCTTTAATTTCACTCAGCAATTACATTTTATGGCAACATGCATTTTGACATGTGTGTTGCTAAAGGTTGAACACAACCATTCTTGCGACTAATTACTTGTGACTAATGACTTGGGACTAATGCCTTGTGACTATTGACTTGTGAGTAATGAGTAGTGACTTGTGACTAATGACTTTGTATTACTGGGTAAACTTACGCTAAAATTACTATGTTAAGACAAGTATAAACTAAGACAAGTACAACGGTTATACAAATAATCTTTAATATTCTCACATGTCTGAAGCCACATTTTATTTGTAAAATGGGTGTTTTAGCGACTTAAACTTTTTTGTATTGTACACAGATTTCTGAAAATAAATGATAAATGACACAGTGCTGTCTGCAGATAAATATTCAAAATAATCACTGAATTGTTCTTGACTCAATTCACCAATATTACCCACATTAGGCAATGATGCATTGGACGCCTGCAAATGTACTTGGAATATTTTTTGTTCATGGTGCACAAGTGCCTCTACGCTATGTGACTTGTCGGAAAGTACCTCTGGTGAAGCACTCTGGCCATCGAGTTCTGTTTTCCCTTTTAGCAATCTGTAATTAGGAACAAAAATATTCATGAAACAAATTATCAAATATTGCTTTTATGTTTAACAAATTTGACGCGGGCTTATAAGAAAAACCTAGGAATACTCTTCAGCATTAACACGTCGAAGTATGAAAATAGAAACTGCTATTTCTCCTCACCACTGACTGTTTGATAAATATTTTTTAAAAAAAGCCCAATCTTTACAATTTACAAACAACTGTTTCTTTTCATTAATACTTAACAAGTAAACATATAAGGAAATGATGGTAAATGATCTACGGCAAAAAATAACAAGCGTCTCAAAAATGTAATTGAAAAAGCCGCACAATGCATTTCAAATTCGCTAAAAAATTAAGCTGATCGACAAAAAGTCACAAAACGAAAATCAATTAATAAACAAAATCAGCCAACACTTACCCTAAAAGCCACCCATGAAAACAATGATGAAGTCAAACGACAAAGCTGCGATCAATCAATGTCTGAGTCTATGATAAACGTTTTTGACCATACACTTAATGAAGATCGCGACAATAGTGAGAGTTCACAACCTGAAAATATCATCAGCGACTTCGAAGATACATTTGAAAATACACTAAACTCTACAAAAGTACTTGAACAACTTGACGAAACCTACGACACAACATCAAACACTCCCTTGGATGATAGCATCACCGAACTAAAATTAACTGTACGAAGCAAGGACAATCCAGGACAGAAGAAAATATCAACACAAACATGCAAAAGCAAAGAT
Organism: Cyrtodaria siliqua; assembly: GCA_037043455.1. Taxonomy (NCBI): domain Eukaryota; kingdom Metazoa; phylum Mollusca; class Bivalvia; order Adapedonta; family Hiatellidae; genus Cyrtodaria; species Cyrtodaria siliqua. The sequence goes on along the minus strand of JAWPHD010000717.1, from coordinate 195,862 downwards.
AACTCTCAAAAAGATAAAACCAATAAAAAACAGACAAAACTAATAAAAGACAGGATAACAAACCTGAAATAAAAGAAATACATTGTCTGAATGATTGCACCAAAATGAATGGAAATATGACAAGATGCAACTTGTGCATGATGTGGTACCATGACAATTGTGCAGGAAATGATCATAAAGGTACTATCGGACGGTGGAGCTGTGAACTATGTAGAAACATGCCAAGCATGATACAACAAATGCTGCAATTATTTTCAAACGTAAAACAGTCTACTGGTAGTGTAACCAAACAAGTTTCAGATCTTTCGGCTACTGTAAATTCTAAATTCCAGATGTTAGACGATAGGATAACAGTTTTAAATAACCACCAGAAATGTCTAAACCAAGAAACACAACTTCGCAGATATTAAACAATATATTATACATTTTAAAAGTGATGTGGACAAGAAAAGCAATGCTATCATAGACAAGTCAGAGGGAATTTTTAACAAACTGAAAACCTCACCAAGCCTGATCAAAGATATTCAAGGTAAGCAAGATGCGCCTAAACCTAACAACAACACAGTGTCGCACCCCCAAAAGACAGGCGAATACTCAAGCTAAACCACAAGTCAACATTTCTCAAAACAATCCACAGAATCCCTCATCCAAACAAAAACTTGCCTTAATTACTGGAACAAATATACTCAAACGCATCAATACAAACCGCTTGAGTTCAAATGCCAGAGTTAAAACCCTCCCTGGCATCAAAATAAACCAGCTGAAACAAAAGCTAACACATATGGATTTAACTCCCTATGATACTAGTGTGACACATGTGGGAGGGTATGACATAGACGAAGGGGTCAGTAAAGACACATTTACTAACCAGTACAAATCATTACTACAAGAAATACAACCGAAATGTAAAAGCATTGCCTCATGACTGTTACCAAGAGGTGGGACTAATGTCAAACCCTTTAATAATGCACTAAAATAACTTTTATAACTCAATGAATGTCGAGTACATCGACAATCGTGACTCTTTCGTCATGGCCTCTGGGAACTGCCAAACAACCTGTAAATCTCAAACATCCAGGTACCTCTATACTGATACAAAACATAGACGCAATCTGCAAAGTGTTAAGAAAACGTTAAAGTAACACTCATTTAAACGAAGTCTCCAATAGTCGTACGTGCTATAGAAGGGATCGGCCATATTGGCAAAATGACCCATTTATAACAACATATACCGCTGGGGAAGTCAGAAGCGACCAATTTATATATGAGATGACACGTCTAGAAACTTAAACCTTAATCAAAGTACTGAAAGTACTGAGAATGCAAGGTTTGATATGAGAGACTGTATAAATATTTGCACGATTACATAGTTTTAGACAACTTGGTGATCTTGGGCGACCTACAAAAATCTTAGAGGGTCGATCCATTCCAAATATATCATGATCAATTGTCATTAAACTGTTTCAAATCCAGACTAGAATATTATTTTATGAAATTGCTGATGGAAAGACAGGTTCATGTTTTATGGCCAAACTGGCACTCAAGATGACCTCCATGTCTAAAATTATATCATTTACAGAGTGGCGAGTATTAAGTAGTCTTCCGGGAACAAGATGCACTAGAGGGCCTGTATCACCCTACTGGCTTGAACAGTCTAAGGCCTATTGGAAAACTTTTTTTTTTAAAAATCAAGGGCTATAACTCTGATGTGTCTAGTTTGATGCAACTTGTCCAAACTTTCATTAATATAAATATATTGACTAAATTTAGTAAAGAACGAATGAAATACATTCACGAGACAAATATAGGACATAGTCATTAAATCAAGGGAACTATCGTGTTTATTATACGATATATGTAGTTTTCAGTATGGTACACGCTTTCGTTAATATAAAGACTGTGTCCAAGTTTGGTAAAGACCGGATGTATACACGTACTATAGTTAGGACTGGTAGTGTAACCAACACTAAGTATTTTTGTGTTTGTGTATTACTATTAAACAAGACGAACCCTGTAGAATTTTTTTTATGATTTTTCAATCAGAAAATATTTCTAAAGATCACTTGCATATTAATCCATACACCATCACTTTTAATTGTTACGATTATCTTTCAGCAGTATGTATTGTGAATGATTTGTTATATAAGCAATTCTACAACTTGATTACCACTGTATCACAGTATTTGCAGGTGTACACAGTTCACTTACTTGACAATATGTACGTAATTCTTTAAGTTTTAAAATGTAATTCTTAACATTTTAATATTTATATTGTTAAAAACTTATACAATAATGAGTTTTAAACATTAGTTTTATATTGTTAACACATCACCTAAAGGTTGAAACAGTCTTAATCAAGGTTTCTCAAATACCACTCTTTTAGAAAAATCATGAAGTTTCTAGACATATTTTATCCATTTTATTCTTGTTGTACCATTGTTTTAATCATGTTTGTATAAACTGTACATATATTCTATTTTGTCTGAGGACCATATGTTAGACTGGCTTGTAGCCAAATATGTTATCCTCTTGAAATAAAGATATTATTATTATTAGTATGCACAATGAGGCGGCTATATTATAAGAGTTCACAGGGAAAAATATAAGATTTTCCATTAAATCAAGGGCAATAACTCTGAATTTTATTAACCGATATGGGTTGTTTTCAAACTTGTCTGAGCCTTCATTAATATAAAGACTCTGGCCATGTTCGGTAAGGATCGGTTGCAAAATGCACAATGCAAAATATAGGAGTTTCCATTAAATCAAGGACAATAACTTTTGCGTTTATTATCCGATATGGGTGGTTTTCAAACTTGTCCAAGCTGCCATTAATATAAAGACTGACCAAGTTTGGTAAACATCGGATGCAAAATGAAGGGACTACTAGTGTTCAGAAAGCAAAAAAAGGATTTTCCATTAAACCAAGGACAATAAATCTGGCGTTCATTATCCAGTATGTATGGCTTTCGATTACTATAAAGACTCAAACTAAGTTTGATAAATAGCGGATGCACACTGAAGGTGCTAGTGTGTTCACAAGGCAAACTATGTTTTTTTTATTAAATCAAGGGTAATAACTGGTGTATCGAAGTTGTCCGAGCTCTCATGGATATAAAAACACTGACCAAGTTTGGTAAAGATCGGATATATAATGAAGGTGCTAGAGTGTTAACAACAAAAGGTCAAAGGCCAAATGACGGACAATCTGTTATAATGGCTTTAAAACTGTAACAATGGTAGGAAGTCACAAGTGCTATAGGACCTACTATGCATATTAAATTAGAAGCCAGTTACTTGTGGGCACGTTTTTCCCCCAAAATATTGCCTCGAATAGCCAAAAAAAGAGAAAATAAGGGAATTCGAAAGAAAGAATCGCAGTGATCCTCAGAATTCAATCGATAAAGCAAACGTTGTTGGTGTCGTGATTTATATAGCAGACCATATTAGGTATATTAGAAAAACAGAATATGAAACACCAGAAATTGTGAACCACATAGTTGTCGTTTTGCAAATTGTATTCTATTCCTAAAACTTTAAAAGAACCACTTTCATTCCATTTTACCGGTATGCATGTGTTCAATATGTCTTTACATCCTTTTTTATGTCCGATCCAAACAATTTCAGTTTTATCAAAGTTTGCTTTTAGTCCAGAACATAACGAGAATTTGTCAACAGTTTCTAGAGTAGTATTCAGTGACTTTACATCGTCGTCACGGAAAAGGGACGAGTCATCTGCATATTGATTTATAAGGTATTCTGAACCGTCTATTTTAATACCATTAATATCAGGATTATTTTTTAAAGCTGCACTTAAAATTTCGACACATATTATAAATAGATATGGCGATAAAGGGTCTCCCTGACGTACACCACGCTGTATAGAAAAATAATCGGTACAGTGACCATTATTTAATACACAACTCTCAATGTTATTGTACAACGTTTTAAACCACTGAAGTATAGAATCCCCAAAATTGAAGAAACGTAATGCTTTTTCTATAAAACCCCATTCAAGAGAATCGAAAGCCTTTTCAAAGTCTAATAAAACTAGAATACCCGATACATCTAATTCTTCACATTTCTCAATAATGTCAAATATAAATCTAGTTGATTCTCCAATATATCTACCTTTCAAAAATCCCGATTGACTTTCTGAAATAATTTTTGGAAGGATTGTCTTCAGGCGACATGCAATAGCTGATGAAGCAATTTTAGTAACTACATTTAGTAACGAGATAGGTCTCCAGTTTTTTAGATAACATTTAGATTTTCCCTCTTTTGGTAGGCACGTTATGACACCTTGTTTTTGAGTTACAGATAATGATACAGAATTATAGCCAAAATTAAGCGATTTCATGAGGTAGTTTCCAATAACTTTCCAGAAAAAATTATAAAATTCCACTGAAAAACCATCCGACCCTGGAGATTTATTATTTTTCATATTTCTAAGACATTTTAAGCATTCTTGCGCAGATAGGTCCCCTTCAAGGAGTTCTCGATCTTCATCAGTAAGTTTATTTAGAAATGGGTTATTTTCAACAAAAAACTCATTTTCAAATTGTGGCTCTCCATGTATTTTTGATGTGTACAGATCATCGTAAAACCTTTTCTGTTCCGTCAAAATCTCTTTTATATTACTTGTTTCTATTCCGTCTTGTTTAATTAATTTTGGTATAATTTTTTCGGTATATTGCCTTTTCTCTAAATTACAAAAATATTTAGTAGATTTTTCACCTTCTACTTTCCATTATGCTTTTGTTCTTAGAATAATACCTTTAATTCGTTCATCTCTTATAGTTTTAAGTCGTACTGTTAATATTTCGATTTCGTTTTTGACTGAAAAGTCTACATTATCTAATATTAAATATAATGACCTTAATTTATTTTTACAGTTTCCTGTAGTTCATTATCTTTTTTCTTTTTAACATATGAAGCATACGAAATGGTTTTCCCTCTAATCAAGAACTGAAATTTACTATAAGTAAATACACGGGTAAAAGTGGTCATACTTTTGTTAAAAAAACAACAACAACAAACAGAGCTGAACCTAGCTGGACGAAGTAAGTTAACATGCCGCAGCCATGTGTAGTTTCATGATTTAGTCGATTTCGAAATACATGTTTACAAACAAACATTCTAACACGACCTTCGCAGGCTTTCATATACACAAAGAAGAGAGACAGCTGTATGTCATTCTACGATAAAATACAGCTGGTCCATTAATTCCCCGCGCATATTTCATCCGTTACATGACGTCACTTGGTAAATATACGTCACGAAGACAAACTCAACAGTAGTTTTAATGAAATGTTAATTACAACAAACTTGCAATGCTCCCAAACCGTGCACATCCCCGATATAAACCCATCATATGCATCAGTACATATAACATTAATAAGCATCTTGAACAAGGTGAGAACGTTTGACGTCATACAGCTATATGACGTAAGCAATGACTTAATTGTTTGTCACATGACTACTAGTGTATTGAAACACAAAACTTTGCATACGGAGGCGCCCAATGGAACAGCTGTAAACATAGCAGCCTGATTACCTTGACCTCCGAGATAATATATAGTACCCCAACAATAGAGTAAACAATGAGGTTATTGTTGTGTTGGAATCGAATCGAGTTGTTCGGATGCGAGTGATTAAATCACGAGTGCGAACGCACTCGTGATTTAATTACTACGCATCCAACTCCTAACTGTATTTTATTCACCGATAAAACACAGGTACATATTAATTATTTATTAATTAAAATCTTTTTGTAAGTACAGTGCCCGAATTATGAATGAATAGATTTTGATCAGAACCTGATCAAACACTGGCTTTCCAAATTGGATGACGTCATGACGTCACAACGGTCAGCGATGTGGCTATTTTGGATGACGATGATAAAGAAAAACGGGTTTTAATAACATTGTGACGTCAAGTCGTCATGGCGTAGAGATACGTGTTAACTTTCCTGCACAACTAGTACTGAACTCTACAATCTATGAAAGTTTTGATCAAATCCGAGCTTCAATACAGAAGATATAACGATGACAAGATATATATATATACTATATTCCAACAGAATAACAATCCAGTGGTGTCTAAACATGTTTCTTTATTTCATTTTATCAATAATAATAATTCACTGACATCGTCAATCACTAAACCCCTTTTGAAACAGTTGTTGCTGAATTAAACATAATAAAGCAATATTCATGTTGTTTTCACTATACAGGAGATATAACGATAACAAGATTTCCATATATACTATATTTCAACACAATACCAATCCAGTGTATAAACATATTTCTTTATTTTATCTTATCATTAATAATAATCCACTCATATCGTGAATCACTAAAATCTTTTTGAAATAGTTGTTTCTATATACAGTTATACATAATAAATATATAAACTCTTCCCCCGGAAATCTCGTTTAATTTGGGTTGATTGAATCGGCTCTTTGCGCCAATATAACACTATAGCCGATGTCAAGCGAAGGTGCGCGTGACGTCACATCGTGTTTCTGCGTTTGCAAAAATTCGCTTGAAAAAAAATCGCCCGCAACTCATACATAACGAAATTTTCGTAGCGTTTCTCGACCTGTTTATTTGCATTATAGTTGTTTTCAGCATCCAATACGTTCGTCTAGCATAGATCAGCATACATGTATGACTTGAAGCCTCGATTTATGAGAAAAAATGTAGGTTATCCGCCATATGGCGATGAGTAGGCACCAAAAGCAATGACTATAAATGCAAGTGGATAACGCATTCAAAAACGACAAACATAACTCAGACACACAACAGTTTCAAATATTAAAAACATTATGCACACAATGCAACAAATTGACTGTTCAAATCCAAAACATACACCTATGATCAAACTTTATCATCAACTAAAGCATCAACAACAATACCAAATTCATATCCTGATCAATCGTTGCATGAACGCACATAGACTAATATTACAATCCCGACTCACGTGATTTACATGTAGCAAACCTTAATATCAGACATATCAAGCCCAAAGTTGATGATCTTAAACTACTTTTGGCAAACTCCAACAATATTGACATACTGGGTCTTTGTGAAACGTTCCCAGACAGATCAGTGGATGGCAATCTTTTAGAAATAAATAGTTTCAAATTCGAAAGAAAGAATCGCAGTGATCCTCAGAATTCAATCGATAAAGCAAACGTTGTTGGTGTCGTGATTTATATAGCAGACCATATTAGGTATATTAGAAAAACAGAATATGAAACACCAGAAATATAATCTATTTGGATTGAAATTAACCTAAAAAATACTAAACCGATACTTGTACGCACAGCATATAGGCCACCATCCTCGAATTCCAGTTGGATAGATACATTTGCTACGCAAATTGAAAAAGCCTCGTCAAAAAGAAATGAACTTTACATTATTGGCGACATCAATATTAATTTACTATCTACCGAACATTCGAACCCCAGATTGAGCTATTTGACTTAAACAAATAATCAAGGAGCCAACTAAAATAACAACCCATTCTGTCAGTTATATCGAGCATATCTATACAAATACGGACTCATCGATATCTGAATGCTTTGCTCCTGTTATATCTTTAAGCGATCATTAATCCCATATGTTTTACGCGTAGTACAAAAAAGAACCCGATAATAAGAAATCACCATATATCAATTAAATACAGATGTTACAAAAACTTTAAAGAAACTTTTTTTATCTGACATCTCCGAAACATCTCCGAAACATTATATATGTTTGAATACTCTCAATCAAACACAGATCTGAACTTTACCAATTCGGTACTCAATAAACATGCACCAACAAAATCCAAAAGATTCGAACAAGATCACAGACCAGAATGGTTTAATGACGAAATACGTTTTGTTAAAAAAAAAGAGACACTTATCATTAAAACAAAGATTGGACAAATGTTCTATTCTGGCGTAAAAGAAACATCTATATACAAATGCCATCAAAGAGAACAAAGATAATAGTTATCTTTGGAGGCATATAAATAACATTAGCGGAAAACCTTAAGCAAGCAATATCCCGAATAAATTAACGGTAGACGATGAACTTGTAACACGCCCAGAAGAAATAATAAATAAAATGAATACTTATTTTGTAAACATAAGTACACGTTTAAAAGTTTATACTAAACTCGCACAAACCAACTTTAGCAAATTGATGGGCTATATTGAGATAAGGGTTCCTTCAGATGTTAAATTCGAGATGTCATTATTAAACTTTTAAACACACTGGATATAACCAAAGCCACTGGTATCGATGTATTATCTCCTAAAACAGCAAAGCTCGCAGCAGAAGTCATAGCACCTTCACTATTAAATATAATAAAAGGTTTCATACAGGGACCTTTCCGGAAATATTAAAATTAGCAAAGGTATTTTCCAATTCATAAAGGTGGCGCTACCGATGACCCAGAAAATTATAGGCCCAATTCAATTTTACATTGATGTTAAACAGCGCTTACAAAACTTATTTATAAATGGATAAAATATATTGACGATGGAAACATAATAGGGGCAATATTTTGACGGACTTGGTAAATTGCCTGTTGTTTCATTCTTTGCATGCATTAATCATTTTACTGATTTGAATTTGTTTTGTTTTCATTCGAATGATCTTTGAAAACCGCGAGCTTACTTCATATTCTGTGTAAAATATCAACCAATCAATAGAATAATTAAATATTTGCATTATTATTATTTATTGCATTTTGCCTGTCGCTTTAACACGCGAAACCGACATAAACCGTGGGAATTGGATCATAGTCATAATCGATTTGTATTGACAGCGCATACTAGGATTATTTGCATACTGATATAACTAGTGGTATATCGAAAATATAGAATGGTGTTAATCCACTCCAACACAGTAAGTTATGTGATAATTCTTAATATACCATGCTCTAAAGAAGTCTCTATATTAGGTGGTTAGAACGCCCGACTGTCGGTTGTTCGAGTCCAGAGAGAACCAAAACTTTGTCTCTGTAAATTATAATTCTACCCGCTACAAGTAGTTACGGTATGTACTACTCAGGGACAATAAAAAATAAACGATGTCCTGCGTAAAATCTAATCGTTTAACTCTGGTGAACATGAAAATACAAAATAGTTTTCCATACAATTTCTTTCCCGCTCCCAACCCATCCCAAATATGCTTTATTACGATTTTGTATTGAGTGGTTAAACGTGTGCGTCCGTGTGTGCCGTTTATTGCGAAATAACTATCTAGTGTTAGAAATGCTACAAAGTACCAACACATTTCAGTTGTATAGTGGTTGCATACATCTTCAGATGTCGAAGAGCAAAAAAGAGCGCAAGATCCCTGGTTGGTCAATGTACTGAATAGCCTAAGGTCAATTTCTAGCACAGAGTTATAACCGATCCGGAGCGACCTTTACATTTACAATCGTATGCCGATGTGGGGATGTATATCGTATACCGATGTGGGGATGTATATCGGATGTGGAATAAGAATATCAATGTATTGAGCTGGTCTCAATTGTTTCCAAGTTATTTCGTCCTGATTTTCAATGTAATAAGTCCGAGAGGTTTAGGAAATGTGTCTAACCTTCATGTTAAAGGGACACACGGTAATCATGTTTACCATCTAAAATCATTTAAAAAGCAAGAATATGTCAATGATGTTATACTTAACTTTAAACTCAACAGTGGTTCTACAAGCGCTTTGTTTAAAATTGACGGATTTACAGAATTATTCGTATTTACACTTTATATTGTTTTTGACACACAACGATCGGTATATTTCGACAAATATGTCCCGTACATGCTGACGACAGACGGTCAAATGGGTCCGTGCTGTCTCCCTAATTAAATACTTCCATTCTCACCTTTTGCTGAACTTCGTGTAAATGAATTGTATTGAAGATTTTTTTTCAATATATATAATAAAATACGTTTTGAAAAAAATAAATAATATCACCTATCGAGGAAAAACTGCAAAGATCTGCATAACAAGCTAATGCGGTTTCCCACTAACTTTTCATATTGCTGTTAGCATTTTATATAAAGAATTAAATTTATTTTACATGTTTTATATGTTATATTAATATTCTATTATTAACCGAATAAACGACATGGGATTTTGTATTGCCGATATCCAATAGAATAAGCAATTTTCGATAACGGAAATTGAATTTCCAATATCGGAAACAGCCTGCATTTTTAAATATTAACTGCTCCATAATCTATATCCCTCTATCATTCAATATATCTCGTTCTAAATAATCTGTCAAAGTACAGGGAAAACAGAAATACAGTCACCCAATAGTGCAACAAATAAACACGTCCAGGAAAACGAGTTGATGCCGTGACACCAATAACTTAAGCAGCATATCCGCCAAGAGCCAAACATTGGAATATCGACACAAAATACATGTATGGACGTAAAACCCAATAATAACAAACCAAATGCAACAGTGATAACAACAATAAGGCCAGTAAAAAGTAGTGTGACCATTACGTGAATAGCTCACAGTCAATATCTGTGCCACGAGACTGTGTAGAAAGCAGATATAGGTTAGTAATACGAAAACCGAAGACAACCAGTGAAACATTGGTACGAAACAGAGGTGCTTCAAATACAAGTAATGCAAGCAAAAGAGTATAGTCATTAACAATGATTTACGAGAAAGGACAGAACAAAACAGCATAACGGATAGAGCAAGTGACCTGGAGAGTAATACACAAACACATTCAGCAAATCGCGATGATGAGGTCATGCGAGAGAACGATTATAGGACAGACAGGAGAAGCATTTACTTTAAATCTAGTATATAGTATCTAGACTCATAGGCAGACGGTTTAACAAACTTAAAGCACCGCGGCTTGTAGATACGTTTTTTAATAAGCATGACATTGTTTATTGAAACATGGACAAATGACCTCTCGAATATTGACGTTAATGGGTTTGTGTCAGTTGTTTTGAATAGAACTTTAAGAGTAAAATAATTTAAAAGGACTCGTGGCGATTGATTGCTTATATTTCTGAAAACATTATTACAGATGAAAGCTTTGTTAAAACAGTTAACGATAGTTTAATATGTGTTAAGTTAAATCGAACATTGTTCAGTTTAGAAAGCGATATGTTTGATGTGTTTGTTATAACATCCCAGTTGAAGTTAGTCCTGAGATAGAGATATAGAGTGATACAAAACAAAATTAAATTTTTTCTTTGAAAACTTAACAATAAATAAATGCAATATTATTATTTGTGGTGACATGAATACAAGAACAGCAACTCGAAATGAAAAAACTCCAAACTCCAAACTCTTTACACATAATGATTTACGCCCAGGAGATTATATAGTTATTATATAGACACATTTTCTGAACGATACTTAGAAGATATAGGTAGCTATAAAAGTCAGACAGGAAATGTAGCATTCCAGGACCGCAGTCAATCACAAACAGGAAATGTAGCATTCCAGGACAGCAGTCAATCACAAACAGGAAATGTAGCATTCCAGGACAGCAGTCAATCACAAACACGCACAGAAATAATAATTACAACGATGAATAAAAGGCAAGCTATGACATCACAAACATAGAAGGCACACAGCAAGTAAGCAATGACTTGGCAGAAGCCAGAGAAACAAGAACACAAACCGTTAAGGGTACGGCAAGATGTAAGGCCTACATCAAACGCTATCGTTCTTTGACGATTTTTGAGGATTTAGGTAGAAGTCCACAGTATGTCAGGTCATCTCACAATCAAAGAGGAAAGCATAGTGGCGAATTGTAAATGGGTCAACTACTAAACATACAGTGCGTTGCAAAATGATAGGTTCATAACCTCTTTTGATCAAAATGTTTTATGAAGATTGTATAAACATGATTTTACGAAGTATGTAAATCATATCACCATAAACGTCAGGTTGTAATAGTCCTTGTCGCAGTATAGTTCACAGCTTCGCTACTATCCTGTCTTCACGGCCACAAATGATAAGATAGTGTACATAAAGGTCAATCACATCTAAAGGAGATCTCCAACAATAAAGTCAACATGCAGCATATTTTAGAAAATTAAACACTTACATGTTATGTAAAGATATATATAAATGCATACTCAAAAACACCACAGAATGTATCGAGAGTTGTACTGAACAAACACAACAATTGCAGCCAAAAAGATCTCTTGTCTAGAGTAAAACCAAAACATATGAGAGACGTAACGTCCCTTTTCATGGTTTCAGAAGGTGCAATCATCCTAGGCTTTTCCATTCATCGCAAACGAGAAAACTTAATCGTAATGACTGACTATCGATTAGTCGTGGGTCTGTCACTATACATTAAGTTTGACGACACATTTTACAATGTTTTAGCTTTTGCAGCAGATTGGTTTCTTTATTTGTCGCATATAATTTTGATTATACTTACAACAATTATATATCAATCAAACTGGAATTTGAAGTGGTAAATAAATAGAGGATCTTATATGAGTACTCATTCATTATTGAATTTATTAAACGAGTAGGCAAAATGATATAATGCGAGGCTCTTGCCGTGTTTAATAAATTCGATAATGAATGAGAACAAATGTTAGATTCTATTTATTACATAACTTATAACGTCACATTACGTCAGAAAACGTACATTAACGTGACGCCGATGTCGTCATTTACGTTGTTATACCACTAGTGGAATATCGAAAATATTGAATGGTGTTATTAAATTCTCACACCACATGTTATGTGATGAAAACACTTAATCTAAAAAATCAGTTGGGAAAAATATATTACAGCCAAAATGCTTTATGATAGGACTTTTCCAGTGTAAACCGGTGTAATCCAGTGTATTGATATACACGCAGAGACTCAAACAACTTAACAACTTAGAACCTGGTGTACCCTGTGGGTTTACCACATCGGTCTTTTTTTGCCACTGACAGTTCCAAGGCGGTAGCCCTATTGTCAACCCTTTTTGTGTTTGTGATGTCTTATCTTGCCTTTTACTCGTCTTTATAGTTGTTCTTTGTTTCTGTGTGTGTTTGTGGTTGACTGTGGTTGACTGTGGTTCTTGAATGCTATTTTTCCCTGTCGTCCTTGAATGCTACTTTTCCCGTTCGATTTTTTTATCTACTTTTATTCAACACAATTATGATCAAACTGAATTTAGTTTAATTATAAGAACTTAGTTCTTTGTCCCTTCAATACCGAGCATATGACATTCTATATTTCAGGTGTATCGGCCTGCTCCTCACCACCAACAGTTACAAAAGGATCGTATTCCCCAATACAGGGAAACTACTCTGATACCGAGACGGTAACGTACTCATGCGATACAGGATATAATCACACTGCCGGAAATCTGATTCTTGAATGTAACACAGGCAGCTGGGTTGGAACAGCACCCACCTGTACCAGTACGTAGATAGTATTAGCATATATAAAACAAAAAGGAAAGAAAAATAATGGTCACAATTTAAGAAACAAAGCGAGTCATTAATAAGAAACGAAGAAAAACGATAAGCGTATGTGTATGAATAAAAACAAATAAAGAAAGTTAATAAAGAAAAACATTTTTTTTTAAATTTAATCATATTAATTGTATTATTTCACGTTTGAAGTAACTCTCTTCAGTATTGACTAAGAACACTATGAAAATACTAAAAATTTGGATTTAAGCTTATAAGATTAAATATTTATATATGGTAAGAACGCTTTTAATTTACATATGCGCATGACATCATTTTATTCACAAGGTTATCATGCATGACTTTGAAATGGTCTCCATCACTGAACTGCTTTGAAGTTGAAGTACAAGTTGAAGAGAGCTTCACGCGTTCATCTTTGTGAGCGATGTGTACTTTTAACACTGTCCTTTTAGCAATATCAGCGTAATGGCGAAATGGTCTCTGCTGCCAGATTCAAGTACATAGGTGGTAACGTCTTACCTGTGTTACATTTGTTAAATGTAATACATATTTATAGCTTGTTCGATTTGCATTTGTATATATGCACGAGTTCTTCCGCGTATTAATATTGCGTGACTGTAGGAGCGCGATATTATTAGTTATTAGGATTCTTGACAGGGGACATGTGCTCACATTCCCTGCCTGAAAATTATACTCACCCAAGCCGTAAGGCGAGCGGGAATATATATTTCCAGGCAGGGAATGTGAGCCCATGTTCCCTGTCAAGAATCCTAATAACGAATTTGTCATACTTCAAAGTTGTAACCATTTATTTATGAAAAAAAACAGCCAAAAACACGATTTCATTTTTATTGCGCCAATTACCCCGTGACGTGCCTCTAACTAGACGTTGTTTACTTTCGTGACGTTATCTCTCTAACGTCGTTAAATTTTGCGGATTTTTTAATAAAATAAACGTATTTTGTCACTATGTTAACGTTTTATTATCTGTAAAATTGCCAAAAAAATACCCTTACGATTATTTCAGACTTTTACACACAGTGGAAAGCGCAGAAAAGCGATAGGTAGGAAACAATCGGCAGTTTCCAAAACGAACCGGCAACATTATCGTCGCCATTTTGTTTTTGTGTATTTGAGTAATGGGGTACCTTCGGGGAATTCGTCCTATGTTCACGTCTCGAGACGTAGACATGGCATTGATCAATGAAATCCTGAGAATTTTCTTTGCAGTATGACAATGCCACGGATGACCGAGTGAATATATCCCAACACAAATATAATTATAACCTTTTTATTGCATACGCATTTTTATCAAAAACATATGAATAATTAGAATAAAAACATTGGTTTAAACATTTTATTTAAATCAAAAACATTTATTTGAAACAAACATATGTTCATGATGTCGTGGGAATTTTCTAGAATGAAATCAACATTATTAAATTTGTTTGATAACGTGACATACTTTCTGTGACATAATATACTAAAACGAAAGAGAATCGCAACTCGTGAATTTCCGCTATTTCCGTGTATTAGTTATAGAATGTCCAACGAGGTATTACGAGCTTACGTCTCGATATACTTCATAATATATGCGTGTAACACCAAGTTGGATATTCTATAACTCTTTTATCGCTAGCCACGCCCATAACGGCACGCTTTTTGAAAAGTGTTCCGTTATACGAAATATCAGTACACTTTCGTTTGCCTGTATTGAATATGTCATACGACTTTGGACAATAGAAAGGACTCTCAGGCATGCGATAAATTGTATGTAAAATATTCTGCTGTTAATCGAATAGTACATGGCTACGTCAGACCTTTTCTTAAAAAATACTTAAACAACACATAACACAGTAAATAGTATTCCTTGAAAGTTTCATTATTTACAGAGTACGCGTTTGGCTCAAGCATGTGAGCAGACTTAGGATGCAAAATTTTGCGAACTCTTTACGTTTAATACTGTACTGAACTGGCTCAATTTTTCAAAGAGGATTTTCAACTTTTATGAATTTCTTGTTACACAAGGTGTACTGTGATTAAAACGTCTATAACATCACAGTTGTGACCTTTCTCTAACTAACTGCAACTTCTTTCACCTTTTTTTTTTACAAAACATCTTGGAATTTCTTTGAAATATTATATGGAATTGAGTGTGTAACCCAATATGACTTTACTACACGCCAAGATCAGCAAATATTGACTTTTCCTTTTACATTGCAAGTACACGGAGCTTGTAAATGCAATCAATACAATATATAGCGTAAATACCCGAGTTGCGTTTCGTTTTTGCTTCAGTATATATGAAACTGTTCATTTTACCAGTCCCAAACGTATGGTGGCTGATTTCTGCCATGACCGTCTTGTCGTCTTGGCGGGTCCAAGACGACAAGACGCCAAGCGAAAATACGACAAAACAGCATTTTTTCTTGGCCTGCCAAGACGACAAGACGACAAAACGACGGATTACACGCGCCAAGACGCCATTTGAAAGGCGCCAAGACGACAAATAAATGTGGCCCGTTGTTGTCTTTTCATATTGGCGCTTCATTTTTGTCATTCTGTCGTCTTGTCGTTTTGGCGCCCGTCAGTGTTTCATCAAATAGGCCCAACGTAAAAGACCAATGCAGGGCCACCGAAAGTGATGATATTGGTTTGATGTTAGCCCAACATATGCATGCTATCTGGGGCTACGCATGGAATTCGTTTAGTTAGTAAAACACACTTCCTATGTTTTACAGATGCTCATACTACCCTAGAAATAATATATGTTTTAACCCCATACCGTCCACGTGTAGCTTTCCTTTCAATAGAAAAGTTGCTTCACTTCATGTAATGGGTTGCTGTAGAAGATTTTGGGAGTTTTAATGCTTTGGCCCTAATTAATTACAGTGCGCATGTCTACCGGAAGGCGAAAATACGACAAGACGATAAGACGACAAATACAGAATTTTGTCGTCTTTTCGTTTTGTCGTTCTGGCGGGCGCCAAGACGACAAGACGACAAATACAGTCTTTTGACATCTTTTCGTTTTGTTGTTCTGGCAGGCGCCAAGACAAGACGACAGAACGACAAAAATAAAGGGCCACATTTATTTGTCGTCTTGGCGCCTTTCAAATGTCGTTTTGTCGTCTTGGCGGGCGCCAAGACCACACGACAAGACGACAAAATGCTGTTTTGTCGTCTTTTCGCGTGGCGTCTTGTTGTCTTGGCGACCCGCCAAGACGACAAGACGACATGGCAGAAATCAGCCACAATACAAACGAGTATACAAAAGTAGTTGGAAGTACATTACACACCCACTATCACTTTGCAACATGTCGGATATTGGTGACTATTGACATTTCCACTTACATTGAAAGTAAACGTAGTTTATAAATGATATACAAAGAGGGTTATTATAATTATCATATGCTTGCCTGCATCACGAGATGCTGCGCCCATGCCTACAACAAATTATATTAGGTATTATATAAAGAGCGGTAGAGCTACTAGCACCATATGACAAAATGTTTCAAAACAGGATGACATTTAAAACAAGAATCCGCGGATTCACATGTCTCGCCTAACGGGGGCTGGACTAAAAAATAAAAAGGTCAATGATGCTTAAATAAAAGGTTGTAAACATTTTAGTAACTAAAAACAATGGAGTTTGCAGTTTGCTGAAATGAAATTTAAGTGCATTTGTTTAAAAACAAAATGCCATTCTATTCAAAAACAAGAGGCCCAAGAGGGCCTGTGACGCTCTACTGGCTAAATCTATTCCCATCAGTACTTCTTTTAAAACATTGCAAAAACAACAGGGATAGGTTGGCCTTAGATCGCTCACCTGGTAATCATGGGCAATAAGTCTGCTGTGTCTAGTATGTCATTGGTATTTTTTGGGTGGGGCTTTAACATTTTAAACAAATATGGTAAATATCAGATAAAAAATGAAGTAACTACAGATTTAACAAAGGAAAATACAATAAAGCATTTTTCACAATAAATAAAGGGTCATAACTCTGTCGTTACTAACAAGATCTAGCTAGTTTACTCATTTGTCCAAGATTTTATTGATATACCGCGCTTTGCACAACTAGACATCATACTGAGGCTTAATGCCAAATTTTGTAGAAATCCTACAAGTCGTTTAGGAGTAGTAGCGTCGACAAGAAATTTTAAGTAAAAATATCAAAGGGCCATAACTCCGTCATCAATCAGCGAATTGGAACAAAGGCATGATATGCACAACTAGACATCTTACCGATGATTCCTGCCAAGTTTCGGCAAAATTCAACAAGGCGTTTAGGAGGAGTAGCGCCGACAAGACATTCAAAAGTAAAAATGTCAATCAGAAATCAACGAACCGGAAAAAATCGCAATAGGCACAACTATAAATCAAATAGAATGAAGTTAACACAAAATAAATGAAAAAAAAATTAACGAAATAGTAATTAAAAAATACATATGAAATAAAAAAAAAGGAAAACAAATCAATATATCAATCAAATAAAAAAAAATAACCAAAAAAAGAAATTTAAATGATAAAAAGAAATATATATATATATTTAAAAAAAAATAAAAAAAAAAATCATAAAAAGAAGTCAATTTTTAAACAAAAAGAAAAAATACTAATAATAAAAGAAAAGGGCAAAACAGCTGGTAAAGTTTGGTAAGGAACAGATGAAAAATGAAAGCCCTATCGTATTAACCAGGCAAAATATAGCATTTTTAACTAAATCAAGCGCCATAACTCCGCTCATACTGGTCCGATCTGGCTGGCTTTCGAACTTGTCGAACATTCATTGATATTAACAATCTGTTAAAGTTTGGTATTAAAGATCAGATGAAAAATGAAGGCCCTTGGCCAGTAGAGCTAAAAATCATCAGCTCCAAAATGTAGGTCAAGGTCATAGATGAATTCCATGCGTTCAAAAAGATGCACTACCCAAGACACAACTAAGTCAAAATAGAATTTTTTCTTCCAAAGATTAAACTATAAATTAGGTTTAATTGATAATTTAATTCATAGGATATGTTGTCCGCGTTTAATTTAGTATTTTGGCTGTTACTTGTGATATGCAGGCTTCATAACAGCTGCTCCCAACTTAATTTCATTTTGTTTATTTCCCTCTTCGGGGCATTTTGTTAGATACTGGGACCATACGCCCTGGACATAGGGGAGGAAAATCTCTATGTCCACCGCCATATGCATGCCATCTTCGGGATGGTTAAAATTATGTACTATTGATTTTATGAATATTGAGTTCTGCTCAACCCGGGGCTAGAGGGCGTGAGCGGTAGCTAGCATATTTCACTACCGTTCATGAACAGTCTCAATCAAACCGAGACTGCAATATTTTGTATGTGTCGTGTTCGGCCGTTTCCAAAGGTCCATTATCATACTCTTTTAAAATGTATAGTGCATAATTATAGTTCATGAGAAAGTGATGTAAATGTAACAATTAGAGTTGTCTGCCCTTTGCTTGGATGGTGAAGGTCACATCCACATTAGCTTTGTCATGTTGCAATGTACCACACAAGATACAACTATTAGCAAAGTTTGAAAGGTCTTAGTGCATACAGTTTGTGAAAAAGTTACCTAAACGCCAAAGTTGAAGGTAAACATTATAAGGTTATCTGCCCTTTGCTTGGAGAGTCAAAGTCACATCCGCATATGCTTTGTCACGTTGTGATGTACCACCCTAGATACAACTATAAACAAAGTTTAAAAGGTGTAGTGCATACAGTTTGCGATGTACCAACCAAGATACAACTATAAGCACAGTTTGAAATGTCTAGTGTATACAGTTTGTGAGAAAATTTGAATGTTGACGCCTTCGCCTTCGCCCTCGCCGTCCGAAAAGCAACACATATGTCTTCGAAAAGGCGAGACAAAAACAACACCAATAATTTCGATTTTAATTATTGTCACACGTTTTATTTGTAGTCAAAACATGTACACCTGACACAGTACCTAACTCTTCAAAATCACCGGACCTCTTGGCGTATGATTACAGCACAAACGTGACGTATACTTGTGAAGAAGGTTATGAGCATGCAAGCGGCAATCTAACGCGCACCTGTACTGCCAGCGAGACTTGGAACGGTGTTACACCTAATTGTTCTAGTATGAAAATAAATATATATATAGAAATTCTATCCCCACACCCCAAATACAATAGGCTCGAAATATGTCCTTAAAACTGACCATATAGATTAAAATTTACAAGAGCTGACCATATACCTTGATACAATACAATATTAAATAGTATAGTGACACGTTTGACGTGGTCATTAACGGCAGAAAGACAAGCAGTTAGAAGCTTGGAGATGGTTTGAGTAGAAAGCATTTGATGAAATCGCCCCGCATCATTGTGTTGTTTTAATAACAACAACACTTGTATTGGCAATCCAGTCCAAAGTGGATGCACAATCTGAACATGACGTGGATACTTTACAGAATGCAGACGTCCAGCAACACGCATGTTAAACATGGCAATACATTAGAAAGTAAAATCAAATTACAAACCTAAGGGTTGACAAAGAAACTGTTAGTTGCAATACAGCCCACTGGGCCAGTCGTACAGGATATGCAAATATCTCATACAGCAACTGATATCAAATAAATATTTATTGTCATGTCTTTTAATTTTAGTCAAAACATGTACACCTGACGCAGTATCTAACTCTTCAAAATCACCGGACCTCTTGGCGTATGATTACAATACAAACGTGACGTATACATGTGACGTAGGTTATGAGCATGCAAGCGGCAATCTAACGCGCACCTGTACTGCCAGCGAGACTTGGAGCGGTGTTACACCTAATTGTTCTAGTATGAAGTCAATCTCATTCAAATCAGATCCAAAATATTCGCTCCATTACTTTCCGCTATTTAGATCTGACCATATTACATACCGGGTCACCTCAGAATGACCTTACGATTAGCCAATCAGATTTCAGCCTACACAATTGATCGGTATTGACATGTCGCATTGAACAGTAAAAGTCTACGCTTGGTATTGAAAGAGACAATGTCCGTAACTTTTAGCTTATAAAACACAAACGAATTGCGTTGAAAAACATAATACACCAACCATTATTGAATATTTACTGAGAAAAAAAAAGATTGTAAACTTGACGGAATTTAATAGCGGTACAAATATGTTTACCGATTCGTGGGATTGAACCCACACCCACAAACTAAAATAGCGCGCTATCAACTGAGCTAATCGGGCCACATGTATTATAGCATACTATTAAGGCTACGTAATAATTTCGGTGGAAAAATACACGACAGTGCCCATGATTTTCCTCGTATCTTGATGTAAAACATACCATTCAGTGCATTTCTTTGAATGTATCGTGCAATAACACAACAATAACACACGAAGACACACGAACACACGAAGGCTTTTATCTTTATTAGGATATGTAGATTTGCGTTTGTTCAGTCCACTCGAATAGAATAAGTTTTAATTTCATGTGAATTATAAATGAAACGCGCGATTTCATTGGTTGAATTTAGTTCTTCTCATGAATATTGGTTGGATGAAAGGTCAATCTGAGGTGACCCGGTATGTAATATGGTCAGATCTAAATAGCGGAAAGTAGTGTAGCGAATATTTTGGATCTGATTTTAATGAGATTGGTATGAAGTTTATGTTTTAGCTCTAGTGGCCACAGGCCATCAGGACTTATACGATAGCGAGTTATCCGTCGGTTTACTCATCGACGTCGGCGTCGTTAGCAGCACTATCTCTGAAACTGCTGGAGCGGCGTTATACCCACTTGTTCTAGTAGGAAATTAATAATGCTTAATTGTCTAATCAATAATAAGACATTGATCACACTATAAACGTGCCAGTGATTAAGATAAGTGTACATTGGTGTTGCCTACTGCTGCTACTGATTATATCTATAACTGTATATTTTAAGCCGTATAGTTTAACTATACGGTTATAAACACATCATGTCGTTTTTAATGCACGCCACATGGAATGTCCTATATGCACCACGCGCTAGTCGTGTCGTTTTATTCCAAGAGGAGTTCTTCACCACCATAATATATATATAAGTTATATACGTACTTCTTCATATTTGTTAAGAATAAGTAACCTACTTCACGTCTGATATTTACAAAACAAAAACGTTATTTCATTTACTCTTGCTCTTTTCAGTGAAAACGAATCTTCCTGTGACGTTTCATTTAGATCTCTATATGGTTTGATTTTACATGAAAGTAATCAATGTTTATGTTCGGTTGTTGTTCTAGATATAGCAACATACTTTCTTCATTATTTACCTCAGGTTGGTTAAGTGTGTTGCCAAAAAGAAATATACGTTCTTGTTCAATGTACAAATGGCGGTAATGTGTTTCTTTTCTTACACTGGTTAAGCATAATTCGTGTTGTTACAGTTATTACATGCGTGTCAGAGGCTGCCGCCCTGGCGACAATATCACCAGCTGCTGCGTCACATGACTACAACACCATCGTTACGTATACCTGCTCTGCCGGCTACTACATAACGAGCGGTAGCGCTACCAGAACTTGCCTTGCTAGCAGCGCCTGGTCAGGAACACTACCTGTCTGTTCACGTATGTCGGCAATAAAACATGTCTGGTCATGTATGTCTGCAACAAAAACTTGTCTGTTCACCTTTGTCTGCAATAAAACCTGTATGTTTACGTATGTCTGCAATACTACCTGTCTGTTCATGTATGTCGGAAATAAACCCTGTCTGTTCACGTATGTCTGCAATAAAACGCGTCTGCTCACCTTGTCCGTGAATGCATTCCATTATAATACTATTTAAATCCATCGGATGAACTTTTTATGAACACCTTTTAAATGGTATTGAATGGTGCAAATAAAGCTGGATTATTATATGCATAATTAAACAGCATGCGTTTTAAATGTCAACTTGTTCGTATATTTATGAATAAAGCATTATAGGTTATTTTGTATTCATTTTACAGTTGTTACATGCGCTCCGGATGTTGTAGCCTTTTCCACAAAGTCACCTAGTCAGACGTCATATGACTACAATACAAATGTGACGTATGCCTGTATCACGGGTTATGAACATACAAGTGGCGCTTTAGTTAGAACTTGCTTAGCTAGCGCAGCGTGGAGCCTTACTGTACCTGTTTGCTCAAGTAAAACTACCCTTGTGTTTTTTTTATTGATGTTTTAGCGTATTTACTTGATATGGATATTAGTCAATAAATATGTACACTAATCCAAATTGCTAAGTACCAACCTAAGAATATGTCAATAATGTTATCATTGGTTTGTGTATTTTGATTAGAGATACGGTTAAACTGCAAAATAACGAGTGTAAATCGTCTGCTCTGATTGCATGAACGTATTTTAAAACTTTTAAGTCAATGTGTTTTCTTAGAAATAAGTTATAACACTTATTATAACACTTATACAACTGGGAATATAGGATTTTATTAAGTACTTCGAATTAGTGAAGCTTTCGATCTTCCTAATTCTAAAATATGCCAGTTAAAATTATTTTGACATCATGTTTTACTAGCATTATCACTGCTGTTTGCAAAAGAAATTTTCGAAATATTTAATGTTAACGCTGAATTACAGTTACTTGAATTTCAAACAATATTCAGCTTAAAGGGAGGTAATTTAAGATTATCCATATTTCATTTTTTATAGACGGAAAATCTGCAATAAATGGGTCCAATTTTTATGTCTTTTTTTCTATTATTTCATTCCAATTTTAAGAATTTTATATCTTTAAGCGATCTTTGACTCATGTTATGTGTTTTACCAGTACATTTCATGTTTTCATATAAAGGGAGGGTAACTCTCAAAAGATGTAACAATTCAAACAAAAATTAAATGTTTTACAAACTATGGGTCAAAACAATATACTTATCATATATCTATTCTAAAATATATTTAAAATAAAAAAATTAGTTAAGATAGAAAAGTTGATATTTAGAAACTTTGTTCAGTGTATGTCTTAATTACTAACCTTTACATTATTTTGTTACTAGATAGACTCACCTGTCGTAAAATTGTTTCACTTACGAAACGTATGCATCAGTCCAAATTAAACAAAATGTATCCGCCTAATTGTATTAAACATGCTAATAAAATCCTTTTCTTCAAACCATATCTTCAAATTAATTTAGTATTAATTCAAACCTTATGTATTTTATTCGAGTTTTTTCTCGAGCATAACTGTTGTCAGTATAATTAAAGACAAACATATTTTGTGTTTTATACTCTAGAAAAAAAAACGTGATGAATTACTATTAACAACGATCTTTGGAATGTGTAGTTTTTCTTACTAATGAACGAGTTGGTTTATTTTATTCACACATTGAATAAAACCAAACTCAAGATGGTCAAAATGACAAGAAGCACTTAAACCAGTAAAATTAGCATTTCATTTAAAGATTATTTTTTTTCAGAAACATATTCATAATTAATAAAATTTGAACATTTCGCTGTTTACTTGAGCAAATATTTCGATGTTTATCGTTTAATTAAATAGATAATTATATTTGCTTTCCTAGCAGCAGTTTATAAGTCTGAGACGCATAATATTTAAACAGCATTACACAAAAAGTGGCAATACAGCCCACTGGGGCCAAGTCGTACAGGATATAAAAATATCTCATACAGCTGATAACAAATAAAAAATTATTGTCATGTATTTTAATTTTAGTCAAAACATGTACACCTGACGCAGTATCTAACTCTTCAAAATCACCGGACCTCTTGGCGTATGATTACAATACAAACGTGACGTATACATGCGACGTAGGTTATGAGCATGCAAGCGGCGATCTAACGCGCACCTGTACTGCCAGCGAGACTTGGAGCGGTGTTACACCTAATTGTTCTAGTATGAAGTTTATGTTTTAGCTCTACTGGCCACAGGCCATCAGGACTTATGCAATAGTGAGTTATCCGTCGGTTTACTCATCGACGTCGGCGTCGTTAGCAGCACTATCTCTGAAACTGCCTGAGCGGCGTTATACCCACTTGTACTAGTAGGAAATTAATAATGCTTAATTGTCTAATCAATAGTAAGACATTTGTCACGATGTAAATGTGTCAATGATTAAGATAAATGTACATTGGTGTTGCCTATTGCTGCTACTGATTATATCTATAGTTGTATATTTTAAGCCGTATAGTTTAACTATACGGTAATAAACACATCATGTCGTTTTTAATGAACTACAAACACCATCGTAACGTATACCGGCGCTGCCGGCTACTATATAACGAGCGGTAGCGCTACCAGAACTTGCCTTGCTAGCAGCGCCTGGTCAGGAACACTACCTGTCTGTTCACGTATGTCGGCAATAAAACATGTCTGTTCATGTATGTCTTCAAAAAAACTTGTTTGTTTACCTTTGTCTGCAATAAAACCTGTATGTTCACGTATGTCTGCCTGCAATAAAACCTGTCTGTTCACGTATATCTGCAATTAAACGCGTCTGCTCACCTTGTCCGTGAATGCATTCCATTATAATACTATTTAAATCCATCGGATGAACTTTTTATGAACACCTTTTAAATGGTATTGAATGGTGCAAATAAAGCTGGATTATCATATGCATAATTAAACAGCATGCGTTTTAAATGTCAACTGGTGCGTATATTTATGAATAAAGCATTATAGGTTGTTTTGTATTCATTTTACAGTTGTTACATGCGCTCCGGATGTTGTAGCCTTTTCCACAAAGTCACCTAATCAGACGTCATATGACTACAATACAAATGTGACGTATGCCTGTATCACGGGTTATGAACATACAAACGGCGCTTTAGTTAGAACTTGCTTAGCTAGCGCAGCGTGGAGCCTTACTGTACCTGTTTGCTCAAGTAAAACTACCCTTGTGCTTTTTTAATTGATGTTGTAGCGTATTTACTTCTTATGGATATTAGTCAATAAAGATGTATGTCTGAATTACTAACCTTTAAATTGTTTTGTTACTTGATAGACTCACCTTCGTACAATTGTGTCACTTACGAAACGTATGCATCAGTCCAAATTAAAAAGTATATCCGCCTAATTGTATTAAAGTGCCAATACAATTCTTTCCTTCAAACTATATCTTCTAATTAATTTAGTATTGATTCAAACCTGATGTATTTTATTCGAGTTTTTTCTCGAGCATAACCGTTGTCAGTATAATTAAAGACAAACATATTTTGTTGTTTTATAATCTAGAAAAAAACGTGATAAATTACTATTAACAACGATATTTGGAATATGTAATTTTTCTTACTAATGAACGAGTTGGTTTATTTTATTCACACATTGAATAAAACCAAATTCAAGATGGTCAAAATGACAAGAAGCACTTAAATGAGTAAAATTAGTATTTCATTTAAAGATCCTTTTTTTTCAGAAACATATTTATAATTAATAAAATTTGAACATTTCGCTGTTACTTGAGCAAACATTTCGATGTTTATCGTTTAATTAAATAGATAATTATATTTGCTTTTCTAGCAGCAGTTTATAAATTTGAGACGCATAAGGCTTAAACAGCATTACATAAAAAGGGTTGATATTTGAGTACCGTCTTAAAGCCATCAGTGCCATAAAGTGCCATGAAGGAACCCTCACCGGGGTATCTTCCTACAATTTGGGCAGTATTAATGAGAATAATTACGTATATTCATACCATGCGCTAGTCGTGTCGTTTAATTCAAAGAGGAGTTCTTCACCAACATAATAATATATAAGTTATATACGTACTGCTTCATATGTGTTAAGGATAAGTAACCTACGTAACGTCTGATATTTACAAAACAATAACGTTATTTCATTTACTCTTGCTCTTTTCAGTGAAAACTAATCTTCCTGTGACGTTCCATTTAGATCTCTATAGTGTTCGATTTTTCATGAAAGTAGTCAATGTTTATGTTCGGTTGTTGTTATAGATATAGCAACATACTTTCTTTATTATTTACCTTAGGTTGGTTAAGTGTGTTGCCAAAAAGAAATAAACATTCTTGTTCAATGTACACATGGTATTAATGTGTTACTTGTCTTACACTGGTTAAGCAAACTTCTTGTTGTTACAGTTATTACATGCGTGCCTGAGGCTGCCGCCCTGGCGACAATATCACCAGCTGCTGCGTCACATGACTACAACACCATCGTTACGTATACCTGCTCTGCCGGCTACTACATAACGAGCGGTAGCGCTACCAGAACTTGCCTTGCTAGCAGCGCCTGGTCAGGAACACTACCTGTCTGTTCACGTATGTCGGCAATAAAACATGTCTGTTCATGTATGCCTGCAAAACAACTTGTCTGTTCACCTTTGTCGGCAATAAAACCTGTATGTTTACGTATGTCTGCAATAAAACCTGTATGTTTACGTATGTCTGCAATAAAACTTGTCTGTTCATGTATGTCTGCAATAAAACCTATCTGTTCACCCATGTCTGCAATAAAACCTGTCTGTTCACGTATGTCTGCAATAAAACCTGTCTGTTCACGTATGTCTGCAATAAGACGCGTCTTCTCACCTCGTCCGTGAATGCATTCCATTATGATACTATTTAAATCCATCGGATGAACTTTTTATGAACACTTTTTAAATGGTATTGAATGGTGCAAATAAAGCTGGATTATCATATGCATAATTAAACAGCATGCGTTTTAAATGTCATTATGAATAAAGCATTATAGGTTATTTTGTATTCATTTTACAGTTGTTACATGCACTCCGGATGTTGTAGCCTTTTCCACAAAGTCACCTAATCAGACGTCATATGACTACAATACAAATGTGACGTATGCCTGTATCACGGGTTATGAACATACAAGTGGCGCTTTAGTTAGAACTTGCTTAGCTAGCGCAGCGTGGAGCCTTACTGTACCTGTTTGCTCAAGTAAAACTACCCTTGTGCTTTTTTAATTGATGTTGTAGCGTATTTACTTGATATGGATATTACTCAATAAAGATGTATGTCGGAATTTCTAACCTTTAAATTGTTTTGTTACTTGATAGATTCACCTGTCGTACAATTGTTTCACTTACGAAACGTATGCATCAGTCCAAATTAAAAAGTATATCCGCCTAATTGTATTAAAATGCTAATAAAATCCTTTCCTTCTACCTATATCTTCTAATTAATTTAGTATTGATTCAAACCTGATGTAATTTATTCGAGTTTTTTCTCGAGCATAACTATTGTCAGTATAATTAAAGACAAACATATTTTGTTGTTTTATACTCTAAAACAAAACGTGATAAATTACTATTAAAAACGATCTTTGGAATGTGTAGTTTTTCTTACTAATGAACGAGTTGGTTTATTTTATTCACACATTGAATAAAACCAAATTCAAGATGGTCAAAATGACAAGAAGCACTTAAATGAGTAAATTTAGTATTTCATTTAAAGATCCTTTTTTTTTCAGAAATATATTTATAATTAATAAATTTTGAACATTTCGCTGTTACTTGAGCAAACATTTCGATGTTTATCGTTTAATTAAATAGGTAATTATATTTGCTTTTCTAGCAGCAGTTTATAAGTCTGAGACGCATAAGGCTTAAACAGCATTACATAAAAAGGGTTGATATTTGGGTACCGTGTTAAAACCATCAGTGCCATAAAGTGCCATGAAGGAATCCTCACCGGGGTATCTTCCTACAATTTGGGCAGTATTAATGAGAATATTTAGGTGCATTCATACCACGCGCTAGTCGTGTCGTTTTATTCCAAGAGGAGTTCTTCACCAACATAATAATATATAAGTTATATACGTACTGCTTCATATGTGTTAAGGATAAGTAACCTACGTAACGTCTGATATTTACAAAACAATAACATTATTTCATTTACTCTTGCTGTTTTCAGTGAAAACTAATCTTCCTGTGACGTTTCATTTAGATCTCTATAGTGTTTGATTTTTCATGAAAGTAGTCAATGTTTATGTTC
This sequence comes from Cyrtodaria siliqua, assembly GCA_037043455.1. Taxonomy (NCBI): domain Eukaryota; kingdom Metazoa; phylum Mollusca; class Bivalvia; order Adapedonta; family Hiatellidae; genus Cyrtodaria; species Cyrtodaria siliqua. Next base: position 167,496 of record JAWPHD010000717.1, on the reverse strand, counting down.
TGTTTTTGTTATAGATATAGCAGCATACTTTCTTCATTATTTACCTTAGGTTGGTTAAGTGTGTTGCCAAAAAGAAATAAACGTTCTTGTTCAATGTACACATGGTATTAATGTATTACTTGTCTTACACTGGTTAAGCAAACTTCTTGTTGTTACAGTTATTACATGCGTGCCTGAGGCTGCCGCCCTGGCGACAATATCACCAGCTGCTGCGTCACATGACTACAACACCATCGTTACGTATACCTGCGCTGCCGGCTACTACATAACGAGCGGTAGCGCTACCAGAACTTGCCTTGCTAGCAGCGCCTGGTCAGGAACACTACCTGTCTGTTCACGTATGTCGGCAATAAAACATGTCTGTTCATGTATGCCTGCAAAAAAACTTGTCCGTTCACCTTTGTCTGCAATAAAACCTGTATGTTTACGTATGTCTGCAATAAAACCTGTATGTTTACGTATGTCTGCAATACAACCTGTCTGTTCATGTATGTCGGAAATAAAACCTGTCTGTTCACCCATGTCTGCATTAAAACCTGTCTGTTCACGTATGTCTGCAATAAAACCTGTCTGTTCACGTATGTCTGCAATATAACGCGTCTGCTCACCTCGTCCGTGAATGCATTCCATTATGATACTATTTAAATCCATCGGATGAACTTTTTATGAACACTTTTTAAATGGTATTGAATGGTGCAAATAAAGCTGGATTATCATATGCATAATTAAACAGTATACAACTGGTTTGTATATTTATGAATAAAGCATTATAGGTTATTTTGTATTCATTTTACAGTTGTTACATGCACTCCGGATGTTGTAGCCTTTTCCACAAAGTCATCTAATCAGACGTCATATGACTACAATACAAATGTGACGTATACCTGTATCACGGGTTATGAACATACAAGTGGCGCTTTAGTTAGAACTTGCTTAGCTAGCGCAGCGTGGAGCCTTACTGCACCTGTTTGCTCAAGTAAAACTACTCTTATGTTTTTTTAATTTATGTTTTAGCGTATTTACTTGATATGGATATTAGTCAATAAAGATGTATGTCTTAATCACCTAACTTTAAATTGTTTTGTTATTTGATAGGCTCACCTGTCGTACAATTGTTTCACTTACGAAACGTATGCATCAGTCCAAATTGAAAATATATATCCGTCTAATTGTATTAAACGTGCTAATAAAATCCTTTCCTTCAAACTATATCTTCTAATTAATTTAGTATTGATTTAAACCTGATGTATTTTATTCTAGTTTTTTCTCGAGCATAACTGTTGTCAGTATAATAAAAGACAAACATATTTTGTGTTTAATACTCTAGATAAAACCGTGATAAATTACTATTAACAACGATCTTTGGAATGTGTAGTTTTTCTTACTAATGAACGAGTTGGTTTATTTTATTCACACATTGAATAAAACCAAACTCAAGATGGTCAAAATGACAAGAAGCACTTAAATGAGTAAAATAAGTATTTCATTTAAAGATCTTTTTTTTTTCAGAAACATATTCATAATTAATAAAATTTGAACATTTTGCTGTTTACTTGAGCAAACATTTAGATGTTTATCGTTTAATTAAATAGATAATTATATTTGCTTTTCTAGCAGGAGTTTATAAGTCTGAGAAGCATACGATTTAAACAGCATTACATAAAAAGGATTGATAATTTGGGTACCGCCTTAAAGCCGTCAGTGCCATAAAGTGCCATGGAGGAAACCTCACCGGGGTATCTTCCTACAATTTGGGCAGTATTAATGAGAATAATTACGTATATTCATACAACCTTATTATTGGGAGTTCTGAAAAGTGTTGAAGCTGTATCATAATCGGATGATACCAAACAAAACTATAACCATATGAAGAGTCTTCTGTAATTCTTCGTTTTTAGAACTCTGATATTATAGTTCTGAATTAAAATATCTGGATTGTTTATAAATATGACAATTTTAAGAGTGTTAGAAATTAAAATCACAGTAACTGTAAGAAACAAAAAGTGTAATAATGCAGTACAGAACCAGTTAAGAATTGTTCATTCTTTTGCAGAGATTTTCTTTGCTTTAAATGATTTTTTACCAGTATGCATCCATATTCTTTTTAGAAAACCTTCAAATTGTCAAATCTTCTGTGTTTATCATCTGGTTTTGTTCATTAGTTTACCCTTTTCCAAGTTTTGCAGAACTCTAAATAATTAAGCTTGTTTGTATATATGTACAAAAAAACGATAGAAATCCATCAAAAAGTACTTATTGACTTAGCAGAAGCTAGAGCAACGGGAGAATATATGGTAAGGGTACACCAAAACAGGATGAAAGACAAACATCATACGCTTCCGTCCGTTTTAGGATTTAAGCAGACATCATCATAGGGTATTCAATCTCTCCGGTCATCGTACAGTCAGTGGGTAAATCGTACTGTTATGGGTCAACACTAAACATGCAGTGCGTGGGAAAGTAACAATATGGAATTATATGGCGAGCATTATTTGTATTGCGTAGTACTCGTTCTACTGAATTTGTAATATACTCATTTTAGTCAAGAAATGTACGCCAGATACTGTGCCTAACTCGAACGAAGTGTCCGATCAATTTGACTACAACACACAGGTGGTTTACAGTTGCGCTGTAGGCTATTATCATTATGACGGTGATCTAACGCGGACATGTCTCGATGACGAAACATGGAATGGGACAGCGCCTAATTGTACAAGTAAGAACAACAGAAACATGAACGATATGCAATCATTACACTGATCATGTCACAGTGTTACACAATACTTAGAGAGTGCGGCATCATACATACTAGAATGTTTGATCTAAGAATAACAGAGAACCATATATTGTTCACAATAAGAATAAATTTACAGAAATGACTATTAAAATAAAACATATACCTTTATAAAAGTGTACTTTGCTAGCTTTATAGTACTGCAAACATTATTGCATATTGCAAAGAAATATAAAAATATCGGACAGGGAAAGTAGCATTCAAGGAGGACAGTCAACCACAAAACACAGAAACAAACACGCAAACAGACAAACAAGAAGGCAAAACCAATAATAAATGCAAACGACATCACAAACACACAAGGCTTGACAATAGGGCTATCGCCTTGGAACGATCAGTATGTATGTAAACAAAAACGATAGAAATCCATCAAAATGTACATACTGACTTAGCAGAAGCTAGAGCAACGGGAGATTATATGGTAAGGGTACACCAAAACAGGATTAAAGACAAACATCATACGCTTCCGTCCGTTTTAGGATTTAAGCAGACATCATCATAGGGTATTCAGTCTATCCGGTCATCGTACAGTCAGTGGGTAAATCGTACTGTTATGGGTCAACACTAAACATGCAGTGCGTGGGGCAATTACAATATGGAATTATATGGCGAGCATTATTTGTATTGCGTAGTACTCGTTCTACTGAATTAGTAATATACTCATTTTAGTCAAGAAATGTACGTCCAATAAAACGGGGCAATGTAAATACACTTCCACCCGGTTACTCTATAACAAACTTGGCAGCACTATAGAAGGCGATATAACTAAATCCCAGCGATGTTCATACATATTTAGTACATCAATAGCCTTTCCTTATTATCATATCTTACTGCGTTTGCTAATCATCTGTACAAATTATAATAGAGTTAACAAAATGTGCAGACTAAGATATGTGAATAATGTGACTAGTGCACCACTAAGAGGTGACATTTGCTTTCGACGCGTTAGACATGCGTTTTGTATTTAAAGTTTATGGATAAACCAATGACGTTAGATTCTTAATAAAGCTCATTTTAGAATACTTACATCTGCATTTATGTAAAGGAACACAGGGGCATCATTTTGCTTGAAGCATTTATCAAGCATTAGGAACAGAACATATATTTTATTTACATACATCGTTATATATACATACATAAATTTTCATGCATAATAAGTCAAGTGATTTTAGACAAAAATACATTTGCTATGAGCAAAATTAATATTACATAACTGATACATGAGGATAAAAATTCAAAAGCGCTAACATTGTTTAATTAATCAAGGTTGTATTCCTTACAGCTAAAGCTGTACTAATATATTTTGCTAACTTTTTGACAATTTGTTTTACCTGTGTCTGTAGCAATTCTAAACATTTAAACATACTATGTATATTACAATAATATCTTTTAATATAAATTGTCCGGAATCTTGTGTAACACGGACAAATCAAAATAAAATGGTATTCATCTTCCAAATCAATATCATTGACAATATCTTTCATTTCTAGGTATTCTATTACGAGAGTATCAACTGGTCTGTATTCTTAACGAATGTGCTGATATTCTGAAGAACATCAAATTATTAAAACAATATCGGTTAAACTTGAAAATAGCTGCATTTAATTAAAAAATAGAAATTAAACTTGGAGATTCAAAATGTTCTACATGATTCTACAAAGGTTTAAATATATATGTTTTTGTTGCAATATATCAGATGCAAAAACAGTTTCCTTTGCATTATTTTAATAATTAATATTAATGATTTTCAAATTTGCAAATAATGTAGAAAAACTAAGGAGACGTCGAATTTGAAGAAATCAAGATTAGATAGCCAAGTGTCACTTTAAAGAGCCTGCTATTAGCATTTAAACATATAAACTGTCCAATTGTTAACATGGCGCGTTTTGGATGCGTCAACCCGTCTGTCGGATGGAGACATACATCTGGCAGGCCTCTTAGCACGGTAACAGTAAATGAGATATATTTGATAGTAAGAGTAGGACAAGTTTCCTGGATTCCTATGTATCCTTCTCCTCTCTCTGGGACGGCTCGAAATAACCTATAACGTATTGATGAGCCGTTAAACACGAATTCAATTTCTCTGAGTTCTCTTTGTATTCTTATCCATAGTTGTCACCTGTGGTCCCACAGAAGATGCCGCGCACGCGCAAAAGACCCCTTTACAGTCCAGCTACGATTACAACACGCACGTGATATACACGTGCTTACCTGGTTATAAAGTCGACAATGGTGACGTGGACCGGGCATGCACTGCGGCGGGAATATGGAGCGGCGTCACGCCTGTTTGCATTAGTATGACAGATTGTTATGCTTCTTCTGTTCTCTCCTTGTATAATTGCATACGTTAATTGCCACTAAATATTCATTCATGAATAAATGTCTGATATTTCAGGAATAACTGAATAAACACTTAAGCAGGAACATAAGGTTAGCATATTTTCGTTAGAGCGTTTTACAGTTTTATAATGGCAGAATGTATTAATCAAATACATGCATGGAATCAGAATATTAGGAATAGTGTACTGCGCATTTCAGGGTGCCTAGACGTCGAATATGAATCGAGTTTGTTTTTTAATTTCTATATGTTTTCATACCTGATATGATTAGAAAGAATGAAAATAACCCCTCCTTGATCTGTTTGCAATCTTGCCGTAGCCATCCGCTAAGCTTCGCAACGCCACACATTCATTATGACTTGGGATTGTTGCTTTAAGAGAAAACGGCATCCTGAAAACGAACAGTCAAGATAAGGCTAACATTTTAAACCGTCAGTTTCAATCTGTTTTCACCCGAGAAACTGATACCCCTCCCCCAGATAAAGGTCAAAGTCCCCAACCCTCCAAGAGTGACATCACCGTAGATTCAAAGGGTGTCAAAAAGATGCTGGATAAATTAAATATAATTTAAACATACATAAAGCCCAAGGCCCCGACAATTTAAATGCACTAGTATTGAACGAATGTAGCGAAGAAATTTCCAGCATCCTGATTCAATCTTAATCAGTCAATCCATCAAGGACCAGTTCCTGAAGATTGGCGACGGGCCAATGTAGCACCAATCTTCAAAACGGGGGGAAAAGTATGATCCTGCTAACTAAAGACCTGTGTCCTTGACCTGCATATGTTGCAAAACTCTTGAACACATTTTTGTTAGCAACTTAATGAGTGACTTGACGACACACACTATTCTTTTGGACTTACAGCATGGGTTCAGAAGTCATAGGTCATGCGACACGCAACTTGTTCAGTTTGTTTCAGACATACTACAAAATCTTGATTGAACTAGAAATAGAAAAGAAACAAACTGATCTTATCATCATGGACTTTGCCTATGCCTATGGCAACGTCCCCCATAAACGTCTTTCATACAAAATGGACTACTACGGCTTAAGGAGATCTACAAATTGATAGATCTCTGCTTGGTTACACGGACGCACACAGCAGGTTGTCCTCGACGGAGCTACTTCTGACCCTGCTGATGTGCTGTCCGGTGTCCCCCAGGGCTCGGTCTTAGGGACGGTCCTCTTTCTTCTTTTTATCAACGATCTACCCGACAATATTAGGTCAAACGTCCGACTATTTGCCGACGACTGTGTCTTGTATATAAAAACTGTGAGATATTAAGGGAAGACCTTGATAAACTCGCTCTCTGGGAGAAAGATTGGTTAATGGAATTCAATGTTTCAAAATGCAACTCTATGAGGGTAACTAAGCACCACTTAAACAAGCAATTTATTTCTGATTACACTCTTCATGGTCAAGCACTTGAGTATGTATCCACAACAAAATATCTTACCATAACAAATGATCTAAACTGGGGAACTCACATTTATAACATATCTAGTAAGGCAACTAAGACTCTTGGGTTTCTTAGACGTAACTTGGCACTACCTCCAAAAGAAACAAAAGTAGTTGTCTATAGCTCACTGGTATGCTCCTAGCTGGAATACGCGTCACCGATATGGAACCCCTATCAACAATATATATATATATGAGATTTGAAAAAGTTCAACGTACTGCTGCTCGAGAACTGTTTTAGTCTCCCCCTATCTACAGTTTCCTCTAATTCTATAGAAGGGTTGAAATCTCAAATTTGAGAGCTGATTCTATAGAAGGGTTTAATCTCAACTTGAGAGCATCACGTCAGAGGCATTGTCAGTGCCCTCGTATAAAGTTATATTGGCATAGTCAGAATGTGGTTATTTTACTTCGCATATTTTGAAACTTTTAACCATGCCACCACCTGCCATGATAGTCTTATACAGACTTAGGTAGTATAGAAAGAAAGAAAGAACGACTGCCTTTTATTTGCTAGAATAGCCTATGTTTTACTTGTACTTGGTACATCCGAACTCTAGAAACAGTCATGCGCAGACGACAATTTCTAAAAATAACGCCGCCATGTTGTTTTATTTTTACAATGTAAACAGGGATGGGCAAAATGAAGCTCAGCGGATATCTACGGTAAGATTGTAAACATATGATATGAAAACATATAGCAAGCCATAAAATAAATCTCGATTCATATTCAACGTCTAGAAATGCATAGAAGATAAACGTTCTAAACGTTTTATTCCAAATGCTTTGTTAGTTTACGTTATTTTTTCTAATATGTCCCTTTTTGATTGCTTTACAGATGTAACTTGCACAGCTCCATCTGGTGTCGCTCATTCTTCTGTCAGCCCGGATGAAGCTTCATATAGTTACGATACATTAATAACATACACGTGTGATACGGGCTATGAACATACGAGTGGCTCTTTTACTCGGACATGCCAACAGAGCGAGACGTTTAATGGAACAGCGCCTGTGTGCTCAAGTAATTTACTAAGCAGCATGCACTACCCGTATTTCTTTAATCTGTTTTTCTACGTTCAATATGTTTGTTTAAACTTCGACTAGATAGTGTTGGGCGGCTAATAACATAAACCCCGTTTGAATGGCTCCGGACCTATTACATATATGATATACATTGCAGTTTAATTTTGATAAGACATTAATTCAGGAAGTCATGGTCGATATTCAACCCGTAGTCTATACTCAGTTGCAAAAGAAAGTGTACACTTTTACTTAATATCCCTATCCTCTTTATCAAACAACAGTCCTTTATTGATTCAACCTATTGAAAAACAAATGACAACATGATATTGGCAATAGAACGATAAACACATTGGTACCAAACATGACCTATTAATTTTGGAATTTATACAATTAATTCTAAAAAAACTCAGTGCACAATTTCTATCGCAACTGAGTTGTGTACATATTCTTTTGCAACTCAGTATATATATATATATTTATGCCAGAATATATATATTTAGGCTAGAAGTGGTCAATTTTATTAGTTCGCACTAATTTATAATCTGCCCCCACCCTCTTACACCCCCAAATGTTAAGGGTAATTAGTGTGCTATACATATGTGCTTGTGAGCCTTTATTCAGCTATATTTCATATAATTATTATTTTGAAAATTCTTTTTTTTTTTCAAGCTTAGCATTATTACTGTTATTATTTATCTTAAACCAGTTTGAATAACAATAATAAATACATTTCAGTAAAAACGTGCAGTAACATAAATGTTACGTTTGGTTTTGCCTCCCCGGACCAGTCCACTTACGACTACAACACAAACATCACGTACGCATGTGATCTTTCCTACAACCATACGGCTGGAGACTTGGTTCGAACCTGTGACGCCACAGCAAACTGGACAGGAACGTTACCAACATGCACAGGTACGTTGTTCATAATGTCACTTTATGTCAGATGTAATTAATACAGAGTTGCCTTTGCTTTCTGTTTTTAATGTACGGTTTATGGTTCTACCAACGGTCTTAGGATTTGATTAATGACGAAGTGTTGACTGTTGATAACAACATTTCGTAAACCAGCTAATTAGAAAACACATATGAAATTCTATTAATAACTCATTGCAATTATATACATATCTGACAGTATAACAAATCTGTCCCAGTGTAGTCACTCATTTACATTACAATAACCCATAACTATTGTAGTTGCTGCATGCTTACCTGACCCAGTGCCCTTCAGCACGCTCTCTCCAAATGAGACCATCTATGAGTTCGGTACCAGTGTAACGTATGTGTGTACGCTTGGATATTACATAGAGACTGGCGACGAGGTCAGGACATGTCGGAATACGGGACTCTGGAATGGGACAGCACCAACATGTTCACGTAAGTCCCTCCATATAAGGGTATATAAACCATCGTCTGCAGTTCACGGCTCCAGCATCTGAGATATAAAAGTCGAACAGGAAATGTAGCAATCAATGACTAGAGTCAACCAAAAGCACGCATAGAAACAAACAACAATTGTAAAGATGAATAAAAGGCTAAGATATGACATCACAAACACAAAATGGTTGATAATAGGGCTACCGCCTTGGAACGGTCAGTGGCAAAACAGGCTGTGGGGTAACCTATTGTCATCTTAGTAAAACGGGACAGTGTAAATAAAGATATCTCCGCCAGGTTATATTCTCTAACACAATGCAGCATTAATAGGCAATATAAGTATAATGGCAATGATAAAATGAATATAAAAACAAAAGCCTAGAAACCAGCAACGCAAGTACTCAGTGACTTGGTAGAAGCCAGAGCAACTCGAGAACAAAGCATGAAGGGTACGACAAGACAAGATTTAAGACAAGCATCAGACGCTAGCGTCCTTTGAGTATTTAGGTAGCCGTCATCATAGGGTCCGCAATCTGTCGTGTCATCGCACAATCAAAAAGGAAAGCGCAGTGGCGAACTGTAAATGGGTACACAAGATACGGTCATAACCTCTTTTGATAAACTTTATAACAAGTTTAATAAGATTGTAAGAAAGTGTTTATGACCTAGGATCTTACTAAGTTTGTAAATGACATCACCATAGAAGTCAGGTTGTGATAGTCCTGATCGCAGAAGAGATTTTAAATTACTTATATTTTAAAAGTTGGATCACTGTTACGATAATAACATTTTGCAAATGTGTTTCGAAGTTTATGGTAACGGTAGCCCTGATGAAGTTCTAGAAAAATTAGTTGAGAAACATAGACCACATAAGAAGTAGATCGGGGAACATCCCCATCTAAGTGGATATATATATTTACTTATTATATCTCGATTTTCAATAGGAAGATGTAAATCATGAAAAGAAGAGACCGTATCAAAAATATTAGCTTTTTGAGTTGAAGTTTTTTGGGATAGATAGTGTATTAACCATAGTAGAAAGGAAAGAATTTCAATGTTCGGTCGCCCAGGTACCGAGAAGTGTCATCAAAGGCTTCAATTTTATCTGTCTGAGTAGCTGGTGAATTACTCAGCAGGAAATTTCTCTCATAGCAATACAAAAACAAATCTGCGACTAATCTGCGACAAGAGGTGCACAGTTCGTACCCATAGGGATACCAACAATTAATTTTATAAACAGTAGTTCCATACCTGACGAAATTAGCATTTAATAGGAAAATGAGTGCTTTACAAACTTCTTGGCAAGTCCGTATAGTGTAATTGTCTAAACTGCCGTTAGCAAAAAAACGCTTTAATTTCTTATAGACCAACAATTTAGTTTCTTATCTAGCGAAGTTTTTTTGAATGAGAGCAATACGTTTTTCTTGATAAGTTGACGTTATAAGGTTGTATATATATAGTGTTGAAAAATCATAAGTACTTCTAGATGAAACTTGCCGCTTATAGTAAATTTTATCAAATACGTCTTCTGAATTGTTGTTTCACCGGTACTTCGGAAATCTCCGTACAATGTTCGGAATTTCAGTCACATGGCGCAAAGTCACATGACATCAAGAACTAATCAGTTGCTGGTAGTCAAAGAAGTATCAACAATCATAAATTAATCAGTTTCAATGTTTATATATTGAGTTAAAGTATGCATATTCGATCACTAAAACACCGCAGTCATTAATGCTATTCTATACAAAAAACAATATTAAATCATTCCTTGGAAACTAGATCGGAATTTCAAGGCTATAAGAACACGTGTTGAAATGTTTACATTGGAAAATGTGCGCGTAAGTTGGAACCGGTGTTACGATAGAAATATTCATTGTTTTCTGACAATCCTGTTTTTGAATTTATCAACAAACACGCTTTAATTTATGTTTTTCGACAGTATCAAACACATTAATAACATATATATGCCATGCGTTCAAGTTATAGGCTGATTTTTGTAATGTTTCACCTTGGGCACCATATTGGCCTAATCTTTAGGCCAATATGGTTTAACGTGAGTAAAACAAGAAGTTAAAAGTTTGGAGATGTTTGTAATGGTGCAGACACTAGAATTAGAAATAAATCGGGCTTTATTTAGTCGTTTGACTGTTGCGTAGGCGTCAAAACCTCTGCTCCCAACTGAATTCCACTTTGTTTATTTCGCCCATTGTTTACTCGTTTAGCACAAAAAGTTTTTTTAGAAACTGGGACCATACGCCGCTGGACATGGAATGGTGTGAAAATACCTCATTGAAGGTTCCTATGCATAGCATCTTCGGGATGGCTCAAACTTCTGTACTATTGACATTTTAAATATTGAGTTCTGCTCAACCCGGGGCTAGAGGGCGTGAACGGTAGCAAGCACCTTTCACTACCGTTCATGAACAGTCTCGATCAAACTAAAACTGCAATCTTTTTTGTATTTATCGTGTTAGACTATTTCCAAATTTATTTTCTTACTTCTTTTATTAGTGTAACACATAAATGATCATGTACACTGAACAAAATTGCTAAGTATTAACTTTTGTATCTTAACTAATTTTCTTATTTTAAATATGTTTTAGAATAGATATATGATAAGTATTTTGTTTTGACCCATAGTTTGTAAAACATTTATTTTTTGTTTAAATTGTTACATCTTTTGAGAGTTACCCTCCCTTTATATGAAAACATGAAATGTACTCATAAAACACATAACATGAGTCAAAGATCGCTTAAAGATATAAAATTCTTAAAATTGATATGAAATAATAGAAGGCAAAAAAATTATCCCATTTATTGCAGATTTTCCGTCTATAAAAAAAGGAAATATGGATAATCTTAAATTACCTCCCCTTACATTGAATATTGTTTTGAAATTCAAGTAACTGTAATTCAGCGTTAACATTAAATATTTCGAAAATTTCTTTTGCAAACGCATTTGTAATGGTAATGCTAGTAAAACATGATGTCAAAGTAATTTTAACTGGCATATTTTAGAATTAGGAAGATCGAAAGCTTCACTAATTAGAAGTACTTAATAAAATCCTATATACCCAGTTGTATAAGTGTTATAGTGTTATAACTTATTTCCAAGAAAACACATTGACTTAAAAGTTTTAAAATATGTTCATGCAATCAGAGCAGACGATTTACACTCGTTATTTTGCAGTTTAACCGTATCTCTAATCAAGCTCAAAATACACAAAACAATGAGAATTTTATTGACATATTCTTAGGTATTTGGTTTAGTGTATATAGAACATAGATATAATTAGTAGAATTATTATAAAGAACATACGCGGTAAATATTCTAAACGCTACTTTTATCTACTTCTACGTTCCGTGTTATGGCTATATTTTTCATTTACAGTTGTAAGATGTGACTCACCAGATAACGTTAACGACTCGACCTACACACCCATCTCAGCCACTAACAAGCATGACTACAATACTCATATAGCGTATACTTGTAATTTGGCGT